>JAMPIV010007933.1:0-103161 GCA_024509875.1 Oreohelix idahoensis | reverse complement strand
TATTTCTGTAACATGTTTCTTTACTCCAGACTTATTCTTTGTTTGCTCACATGTTGCTATTCAAATCTGTTTTTATTTCTGTAACATGTTTCTTTACTCCAGACTTATTCTTTGTTTGCTCACATGTTGCTATTCAAATCTGTTTTTATTTCTGTAACATGTTTCTTTACTCCAGATTTATTCTTTGTTTGCTCACATGTTGCTATTCAAATCTGTTTTTATTTCTGTAACATGTTTCTTTACTCCAGACTTATTCTATGTTTGCTTGTTGCTATTCAATGTTGCTGTATTTTCAAGAATTCTGTTTTGCTCACATGTTGTTATTCAAATCTGTTTTTATTTCTGTAACATGTTTCTTTACTCCAGATTTATTCTATGTTTGCTCACATGTTTGCTATTCAAATCTGTTTTTATTTCTGTAACATGTTTCTTTACTCCAGATTTATTCTATGTTTGCTCACATGTTGCTATTCAAATCTGTTTTTATTTCTGTAACATGTTTCTTTACTCCAGATTTATTCTATGTTTGCTCACATGTTGCTATTCAAATCTGTTTTTATTTCTGTAACATGTTTCTTTACTCCAGACTTATTCTATGTTTGCTCACATGTTGCTATTCAAATCTGTTTTTATTTCTGTAACATGTTTCTTTACTCCAGACTTATTCTATGTTTGCTCACATGTTGCTATTCAAATCTGTTTTTATTTCTGTAACATGTTTCTTTAATTTCTGTAACATGTTTCTTTACTCCAGACTTATTCTTTGTTTGCTCACATGTTGCTATTCAAATCTGTTTTTATTTCTGTAACATGTTTCTTTACTCCAGATTTATTCTATGTTTGCTCACATGTTGCTATTCAAATCTGTTTTTATTTCTGTAACATGTTTCTTTACTCCAGACTTATTCTTTGTTTGCTCACATGTTGCTATTCAAATCTGTTTTTATTTCTGTAACATGTTTCTTTACTCCAGACTTATTCTATGTTTGCTCACATGTTGCTATTCAAATCTGTTTTTATTTCTGTAACATGTTTTTTTTACTCCAGATTTATTCTTTGTTTGCTCACATGTTGCTATTCAAATCTGTTTTTATTTCTGTAACATGTTTCTTTACTCCAGACTTATTCTTTGTTTGCTCACATGTTGCTATTCAAATCTGTTTTTATTTCTGTAACATGTTTCTTTACTCCAGACTTATTCTATGTTTGCTCACATGTTGCTATTCAAATCTGTTTTTATTTCTGTAACATGTTTCTTTACTCCAGACTTATTCTTTGTTTGCTCACATGTTGCTATTCAAATCTGTTTTTATTTCTGTAACATGTTTCTTTACTCCAGACTTATTCTTTGTTTGCTCACATGTTGCTATTCAAATCTGTTTTTATTTCTGTAACATGTTTCTTTACTCCAGATTTATTCTTTGTTTGCTCACATGTTGCTATTCAAATCTGTTTTTATTTCTGTAACATGTTTCTTTACTCCAGATTTATTCTTTGTTTGCTCACATGTTGCTATTCAAATCTGTTTTTTTTTTCTGTAACATGTTTCTTTACTCCAGATTTATTCTTTGTTTGCTCACATGTTGCTATTCAAATCTGTTTTTATTTCTGTAACATGTTTCTTTACTCCAGATTTATTCTATGTTTGCTCACATGTTGCTATTCAAATCTGTTTTTATTTCTGTAACATGTTTCTTTACTCCAGATTTATTCTATGTTTGCTCACATGTTGCTATTCAAATCTGTTTTTATTTCTGTAACATGTTTCTTTACTCCAGACTTATTCTATGTTTGCTCACATGTTGCTATTCAAATCTGTTTTTATTTCTGTAACATGTTTCTTTACTCCAGACTTATTCTATGTTTGCTCACATGTTCCTATTCAAATCTGTTTTTATTTCTGTAACATGTTTCTTTACTCCAGACTTATTCTTTGTTTGCTCACATGTTGCTATTCAAATCTGTTTTTATTTCTGTAACATGTTTCTTTACTCCAGATTTATTCTATGTTTGCTCACATGTTGCTATTCAAATCTGTTTTTATTTCTGTAACATGTTTCTTTACTCCAGACTTATTCTTTGTTTGCTCACATGTTGCTATTCAAATCTGTTTTTATTTCTGTAACATGTTTCTTTACTCCAGACTTATTCTATGTTTGCTCACATGTTGCTATTCAAATCTGTTTTTATTTCTGTAACATGTTTCTTTACTCCAGATTTATTCTTTGTTTGCTCACATGTTGCTATTCAAATCTGTTTTTATTTCTGTAACATGTTTCTTTACTCCAGACTTATTCTTTGTTTGCTCACATGTTGCTATTCAAATCTGTTTTTATTTCTGTAACATGTTTCTTTACTCCAGACTTATTCTATGTTTGCTCACATGTTGCTATTCAAATCTGTTTTTATTTCTGTAACATGTTTCTTTACTCCAGACTTATTCTTTGTTTGCTCACATGTTGCTATTCAAATCTGTTTTTATTTCTGTAACATGTTTCTTTACTCCAGACTTATTCTATGTTTGCTCACATGTTGCTATTCAAATCTGTTTTTATTTCTGTAACATGTTTCTTTACTCCAGATTTATTCTATGTTTGCTCACATGTTGCTATTCAAATCTGTTTTTATTTCTGTAACATGTTTCTTTACTCCAGACTTATTCTTTGTTTGCTCACATGTTGCTATTCAAATCTGTTTTTATTTCTGTAACATGTTTCTTTACTCCAGATTTATTCTTTGTTTGCTCACATGTTGCTATTCAAATCTGTTTTTATTTCTGTAACATGTTTCTTTACTCCAGATTTATTCTTTGTTTGCTCACATGTTGCTATTCAAATCTGTTTTTATTTCTGTAACATGTTTCTTTACTCCAGATTTATTCTTTGTTTGCTCACATGTTGCTATTCAAATCTGTTTTTATTTCTGTAACATGTTTCTTTACTCCAGATTTATTCTATGTTTGCTCACATGTTGCTATTCAAATCTGTTTTTATTTCTGTAACATGTTTCTTTACTCCAGATTTATTCTATGTTTGCTCACATGTTGCTATTCAAATCTGTTTTTATTTCTGTAACATGTTTCTTTACTCCAGACTTATTCTATGTTTGCTCACATGTTGCTATTCAAATCTGTTTTTATTTCTGTAACATGTTTCTTTACTCCAGACTTATTCTATGTTTGCTCACATGTTGCTATTCAAATCTGTTTTTATTTCTGTAACATGTTTCTTTACTCCAGACTTATTCTTTGTTTGCTCACATGTTGCTATTCAAATCTGTTTTTATTTCTGTAACATGTTTCTTTACTCCAGACTTATTCTATGTTTGCTCACATGTTGCTATTCAAATCTGTTTTTATTTCTGTAACATGTTTCTTTACTCCAGACTTATTCTTTGTTTGCTCACATGTTGCTATTCAAATCTGTTTTTATTTCTGTAACATGTTTCTTTACTCCAGACTTATTCTTGTTTGCTCACATGTTGCTATTCAAATCTGTTTTTATTTCTGTAACATGTTTCTTTACTCCAGACTTATTCTTTGTTTGCTCACATGTTGCTATTCAAATCTGTTTTTATTTCTGTAACATGTTTCTTTACTCCAGACTTATTCTTTGTTTGCTCACATGTTGCTATTCAAATCTGTTTTTATTTCTGTAACATGTTTCTTTACTCCAGACTTATTCTTTGTTTGCTCACATGTTGCTATTCAAATCTGTTTTTTTTTCTGTAACATGTTTCTTTACTCCAGACTTATTCTTTGTTTGCTCACATGTTGCTATTCAAATCTGTTTTTATTTCTGTAACATGTTTCTTTACTCCAGATTTATTCTTTGTTTGCTCACATGTTGCTATTCAAATCTGTTTTTATTTCTGTAACATGTTTCTTTACTCCAGATTTATTCTTTGTTTGCTCACATGTTGCTATTCAAATCTGTTTTTATTTCTGTAACATGTTTCTTTACTCCAGATTTATTCTATGTTTGCTCACATGTTGCTATTCAAATCTGTTTTTATTTCTGTAACATGTTTCTTTACTCCAGATTTATTCTTTGTTTGCTCACATGTTGCTATTCAAATCTGTTTTTATTTCTGTAACATGTTTCTTTACTCCAGATTTATTCTATGTTTGCTCACATGTTGCTATTCAAATCTGTTTTTATTTCTGTAACATGTTTCTTTACTCCAGATTTATTCTATGTTTGCTCACATGTTGCTATTCAAATCTGTTTTTATTTCTGTAACATGTTTCTTTACTCCAGATTTATTCTTTGTTTGCTCACATGTTGCTATTCAAATCTGTTTTTATTTCTGTAACATGTTTCTTTACTCCAGATTTATTCTTTGTTTGCTCACATGTTGCTATTCAAATCTGTTTTTATTTCTGTAACATGTTTCTTTACTCCAGATTTATTCTATGTTTGCTCACATGTTGCTATTCAAATCTGTTTTTATTTCTGTAACATGTTTCTTTACTCCAGATTTATTCTATGTTTGCTCACATGTTGCTATTCAAATCTGTTTTTATTTCTGTAACATGTTTCTTTACTCCAGACTTATTCTATGTTTGCTCACATGTTGCTATTCAAATCTGTTTTTATTTCTGTAACATGTTTCTTTACTCCAGACTTATTCTATGTTTGCTCACATGTTGCTATTCAAATCTGTTTTTATTTCTGTAACATGTTTCTTTACTCCAGATTTATTCTATGTTTGCTCACATGTTGCTATTCAAATCTGTTTTTATTTCTGTAACATGTTTCTTTACTCCAGACTTATTCTTTGTTTGCTCACATGTTGCTATTCAAATCAGTTTTTATTTCTGTAACATGTTTCTTTACTCCAGACTTATTCTTTGTTTGCTCACATGTTGCTATTCAAATCTGTTTTTATTTCTGTAACATGTTTCTTTACTCCAGATTTATTCTTTGTTTGCTCACATGTTGCTATTCAAATCTGTTTTTATTTCTGTAACATGTTTCTTTACTCCAGATTTATTCTTTGTTTGCTCACATGTTGCTATTCAAATCTGTTTTTATTTCTGTAACATGTTTCTTTACTCCAGATTTATTCTTTGTTTGCTCACATGTTGCTATTCAAATCTGTTTTTATTTCTGTAACATGTTTCTTTACTCCAGACTTATTCTTTGTTTGCTCACATGTTGCTATTCAAATCTGTTTTTATTTCTGTAACATGTTTCTTTACTCCAGATTTATTCTATGTTTGCTCACATGTTGCTATTCAAATCTGTTTTTATTTCTGTAACATGTTTCTTTACTCCAGATTTATTCTATGTTTGCTCACATGTTGCTATTCAAATCTGTTTTTATTTCTGTAACATGTTTCTTTACTCCAGATTTATTCTTTGTTTGCTCACATGTTGCTATTCAAATCTGTTTTTATTTCTGTAACATGTTTCTTTACTCCAGATTTATTCTTTGTTTGCTCACATGTTGCTATTCAAATCTGTTTTTATTTCTGTAACATGTTTCTTTACTCCAGATTTATTCTTTGTTTGCTCACATGTTGCTATTCAAATCTGTTTTTATTTCTGTAACATGTTTCTTTACTCCAGATTTATTCTTTGTTTGCTCACATGTTGCTATTCAAATCTGTTTTTATTTCTGTAACATGTTTCTTTACTCCAGATTTATTCTATGTTTGCTCACATGTTGCTATTCAAATCTGTTTTTATTTCTGTAACATGTTTCTTTACTCCAGATTTATTCTATGTTTGCTCACATGTTGCTATTCAAATCTGTTTTTATTTCTGTAACATGTTTCTTTACTCCAGATTTATTCTATGTTTGCTCACATGTTGCTATTCAAATCTGTTTTTATTTCTGTAACATGTTTCTTTACTCCAGATTTATTCTATGTTTGCTCACATGTTGCTATTCAAATCTGTTTTTATTTCTGTAACATGTTTCTTTACTCCAGACTTATTCTATGTTTGCTCACATGTTGCTATTCAAATCTGTTTTTATTTCTGTAACATGTTTCTTTACTCCAGATTTATTCTATGTTTGCTCACATGTTGCTATTCAAATCTGTTTTTATTTCTGTAACATGTTTCTTTACTCCAGACTTATTCTTTGTTTGCTCACATGTTGCTATTCAAATCTGTTTTTATTTCTGTAACATGTTTCTTTACTCCAGACTTATTCTTGTTTGCTCACATGTTGCTATTCAAATCTGTTTTTATTTCTGTAACATGTTTCTTTACTCCAGATTTATTCTTTGTTTGCTCACATGTTGCTATTCAAATCTGTTTTTATTTCTGTAACATGTTTCTTTACTCCAGATTTATTCTTTGTTTGCTCACATGTTGCTATTCAAATCTGTTTTTTATTTCTGTAACATGTTTCTTTACTCCAGACTTATTCTATGTTTGCTCACATGTTGCTATTCAAATCTGTTTTTATTTCTGTAACATGTTTCTTTACTCCAGATTTATTCTTTGTTTGCTCACATGTTGCTATTCAAATCTGTTTTTATTTCTGTAACATGTTTCTTTACTCCAGATTTATTCTATGTTTGCTCACATGTTGCTATTCAAATCTGTTTTTATTTCTGTAACATGTTTCTTTACTCCAGATTTATTCTATGTTTGCTCACATGTTGCTATTCAAATCTGTTTTTATTTCTGTAACATGTTTCTTTACTCCAGATTTATTCTATGTTTGCTCACATGTTGCTATTCAAATCTGTTTTTATTTCTGTAACATGTTTCTTTACTCCAGATTTATTCTTTGTTTGCTCACATGTTGCTATTCAAATCTGTTTTTATTTCTGTAACATGTTTCTTTACTCCAGATTTATTCTTTGTTTGCTCACATGTTGCTATTCAAATCTGTTTTTATTTCTGTAACATGTTTCTTTACTCCAGATTTATTCTATGTTTGCTCACATGTTGCTATTCAAATCTGTTTTTATTTCTGTAACATGTTTCTTTACTCCAGATTTATTCTATGTTTGCTCACATGTTGCTATTCAAATCTGTTTTTATTTCTGTAACATGTTTCTTTACTCCAGATTTATTCTATGTTTGCTCACATGTTGCTATTCAAATCTGTTTTTATTTCTGTAACATGTTTCTTTACTCCAGATTTATTCTTTGTTTGCTCACATGTTGCTATTCAAATCTGTTTTTATTTCTGTAACATGTTTCTTTACTCCAGATTTATTCTTTGTTTGCTCACATGTTGCTATTCAAATCTGTTTTTATTTCTGTAACATGTTTCTTTACTCCAGATTTATTCTTTGTTTGCTCACATGTTGCTATTCAAATCTGTTTTTATTTCTGTAACATGTTTCTTTACTCCAGACTTTATTCTATGTTTGCTCACATGTTGCTATTCAAATCTGTTTTTATTTCTGTAACATGTTTCTTTACTCCAGATTTATTCTTTGTTTGCTCACATGTTGCTATTCAAATCTGTTTTTATTTCTGTAACATGTTTCTTTACTCCAGATTTATTCTATGTTTGCTCACATGTTGCTATTCAAATCTGTTTTTATTTCTGTAACATGTTTCTTTACTCCAGATTTATTCTATGTTTGCTCACATGTTGCTATTCAAATCTGTTTTTATTTCTGTAACATGTTTCTTTACTCCAGATTTATTCTATGTTTGCTCACATGTTGCTATTCAAATCTGTTTTTATTTCTGTAACATGTTTCTTTACTCCAGATTTATTCTTTGTTTGCTCACATGTTGCTATTCAAATCTGTTTTTTTTTTCTGTAACATGTTTCTTTACTCCAGATTTATTCTTTGTTTGCTCACATGTTGCTATTCAAATCTGTTTTTATTTCTGTAACATGTTTCTTTACTCCAGATTTATTCTTTGTTTGCTCACATGTTGCTATTCAAATCTGTTTTTATTTCTGTAACATGTTTCTTTACTCCAGATTTATTCTTTGTTTGCTCACATGTTGCTATTCAAATCTGTTTTTATTTCTGTAACATGTTTCTTTACTCCAGATTTATTCTATGTTTGCTCACATGTTGCTATTCAAATCTGTTTTTATTTCTGTAACATGTTTCTTTACTCCAGATTTATTCTATGTTTGCTCACATGTTGCTATTCAAATCTGTTTTTATTTCTGTAACATGTTTCTTTACTCCAGATTTATTCTATGTTTGCTCACATGTTGCTATTCAAATCTGTTTTTATTTCTGTAACATGTTTCTTTACTCCAGATTTATTCTTTGTTTGCTCACATGTTGCTATTCAAATCTGTTTTTATTTCTGTAACATGTTTCTTTACTCCAGATTTATTCTATGTTTGCTCACATGTTGCTATTCAAATCTGTTTTTTATTTCTGTAACATGTTTCTTTACTCCAGATTTATTCTATGTTTGCTCACATGTTGCTATTCAAATCTGTTTTTATTTCTGTAACATGTTTCTTTACTCCAGATTTATTCTATGTTTGCTCACATGTTGCTATTCAAATCTGTTTTTATTTCTGTAACATGTTTCTTTACTCCAGATTTATTCTTTGTTTGCTCACATGTTGCTATTCAAATCTGTTTTTATTTCTGTAACATGTTTCTTTACTCCAGATTTATTCTTTGTTTGCTCACATGTTGCTATTCAAATCTGTTTTTATTTCTGTAACATGTTTCTTTACTCCAGATTTATTCTATGTTTGCTCACATGTTGCTATTCAAATCTGTTTTTATTTCTGTAACATGTTTCTTTACTCCAGATTTATTCTATGTTTGCTCACATGTTGCTATTCAAATCTGTTTTTATTTCTGTAACATGTTTCTTTACTCCAGATTTATTCTATGTTTGCTCACATGTTGCTATTCAAATCTGTTTTTATTTCTGTAACATGTTTCTTTACTCCAGACTTATTCTATGTTTGCTCACATGTTGCTATTCAAATCTGTTTTTATTTCTGTAACATGTTTCTTTACTCCAGACTTATTCTTTGTTTGCTCACATGTTGCTATTCAAATCTGTTTTTATTTCTGTAACATGTTTCTTTACTCCACATGTTGCTATTCAAATCTGTTTTTATTTCTGTAACATGTTTCTTTACTCCAGATTTATTCTATGTTTGCTCACATGTTGCTATTCAAATCTGTTTTTATTTCTGTAACATGTTTCTTTACTCCAGACTTATTCTTTGTTTGCTCACATGTTGCTATTCAAATCTGTTTTTATTTCTGTAACATGTTTCTTTACTCCAGATTTATTCTTTGTTTGCTCACATGTTGCTATTCAAATCTGTTTTTATTTCTGTAACATGTTTCTTTACTCCAGATTTATTCTTTGTTTGCTCACATGTTGCTATTCAAATCTGTTTTTATTTCTGTAACATGTTTCTTTACTCCAGATTTATTCTATGTTTGCTCACATGTTGCTATTCAAATCTGTTTTTATTTCTGTAACATGTTTCTTTACTCCAGATTTATTCTATGTTTGCTCACATGTTGCTATTCAAATCTGTTTTTATTTCTGTAACATGTTTCTTTACTCCAGATTTATTCTTTGTTTGCTCACATGTTGCTATTCAAATCTGTTTTTATTTCTGTAACATGTTTCTTTACTCCAGATTTATTCTTTGTTTGCTCACATGTTGCTATTCAAATCTGTTTTTATTTCTGTAACATGTTTCTTTACTCCAGATTTATTCTATGTTTGCTCACATGTTGCTATTCAAATCTGTTTTTATTTCTGTAACATGTTTCTTTACTCCAGATTTATTCTATGTTTGCTCACATGTTGCTATTCAAATCTGTTTTTATTTCTGTAACATGTTTCTTTACTCCAGATTTATTCTATGTTTGCTCACATGTTGCTATTCAAATCTGTTTTTATTTCTGTAACATGTTTCTTTACTCCAGATTTATTCTATGTTTGCTCACATGTTGCTATTCAAATCTGTTTTTATTTCTGTAACATGTTTCTTTACTCCAGATTTATTCTATGTTTGCTCACATGTTGCTATTCAAATCTGTTTTTATTTCTGTAACATGTTTCTTTACTCCAGATTTATTCTTTGTTTGCTCACATGTTGCTATTCAAATCTGTTTTTATTTCTGTAACATGTTTCTTTACTCCAGATTTATTCTTTGTTTGCTCACATGTTGCTATTCAAATCTGTTTTTATTTCTGTAACATGTTTCTTTACTCCAGATTTATTCTTTGTTTGCTCACATGTTGCTATTCAAATCTGTTTTTATTTCTGTAACATGTTTCTTTACTCCAGACTTATTCTTTGTTTGCTCACATGTTGCTATTCAAATCTGTTTTTTATTTCTGTAACATGTTTCTTTACTCCAGACTGTTGTTGCTATTCAAATCTGTTTTTTATTTCTGTAACATGTTTCTTTACTCCAGATTTATTCTTTGTTTGCTCACATGTTGCTATTCAAATCTGTTTTTATTTCTGTAACATGTTTCTTTACTCCAGACTTATTCTATGTTTGCTCACATGTTGCTATTCAAATCTGTTTTTATTTCTGTAACATGTTTCTTTACTCCAGATTTATTCTATGTTTGCTCACATGTTGCTATTCAAATCTGTTTTTTTATTTCTGTAACATGTTTCTTTACTCCAGATTTATTCTATGTTTGCTCACATGTTGCTATTCAAATCTGTTTTTATTTCTGTAACATGTTTCTTTACTCCAGATTTATTCTTTGTTTGCTCACATGTTGCTATTCAAATCTGTTTTTATTTCTGTAACATGTTTCTTTACTCCAGATTTATTCTATGTTTGCTCACATGTTGCTATTCAAATCTGTTTTTATTTCTGTAACATGTTTCTTTACTCCAGATTTATTCTATGTTTGCTCACATGTTGCTATTCAAATCTGTTTTTATTTCTGTAACATGTTTCTTTACTCCAGATTTATTCTATGTTTGCTCACATGTTGCTATTCAAATCTGTTTTTATTTCTGTAACATGTTTCTTTACTCCAGATTTATTCTTTGTTTGCTCACATGTTGCTATTCAAATCTGTTTTTATTTCTGTAACATGTTTCTTTACTCCAGATTTATTCTATGTTTGCTCACATGTTGCTATTCAAATCTGTTTTTATTTCTGTAACATGTTTCTTTACTCCAGATTTATTCTATGTTTGCTCACATGTTGCTATTCAAATCTGTTTTTATTTCTGTAACATGTTTCTTTACTCCAGATTTATTCTATGTTTGCTCACATGTTGCTATTCAAATCTGTTTTTATTTCTGTAACATGTTTCTTTACTCCAGACTTATTCTTTGTTTGCTCACATGTTGCTATTCAAATCTGTTTTTATTTCTGTAACATGTTTCTTTACTCCAGATTTATTCTATGTTTGCTCACATGTTGCTATTCAAATCTGTTTTTATTTCTGTAACATGTTTCTTTACTCCAGACTTATTCTTTGTTTGCTCACATGTTGCTATTCAAATCTGTTTTTATTTCTGTAACATGTTTCTTTACTCCAGATTTATTCTATGTTTGCTCACATGTTGCTATTCAAATCTGTTTTTATTTCTGTAACATGTTTCTTTACTCCAGACTTATTCTATGTTTGCTCACATGTTGCTATTCAAATCTGTTTTTATTTCTGTAACATGTTTCTTTACTCCAGATTTATTCTATGTTTGCTCACATGTTGCTATTCAAATCTGTTTTTATTTCTGTAACATGTTTCTTTACTCCAGATTTATTCTATGTTTGCTCACATGTTGCTATTCAAATCTGTTTTTATTTCTGTAACATGTTTCTTTACTCCAGATTTATTCTTTGTTTGCTCACATGTTGCTATTCAAATCTGTTTTTATTTCTGTAACATGTTTCTTTACTCCAGATTTATTCTATGTTTGCTCACATGTTGCTATTCAAATCTGTTTTTATTTCTGTAACATGTTTCTTTACTCCAGACTTATTCTATGTTTGCTCACATGTTGCTATTCAAATCTGTTTTTATTTCTGTAACATGTTTCTTTACTCCAGATTTATTCTTTGTTTGCTCACATGTTGCTATTCAAATCTGTTTTTTATTTCTGTAACATGTTTCTTTACTCCAGATTTATTCTATGTTTGCTCACATGTTGCTATTCAAATCTGTTTTTATTTCTGTAACATGTTTCTTTACTCCAGATTTATTCTATGTTTGCTCACATGTTGCTATTCAAATCCGTTTTTATTTCTGTAACATGTTTCTTTACTCCAGATTTATTCTATGTTTGCTCACATGTTGCTATTCAAATCTGTTTTTATTTCTGTAACATGTTTCTTTACTCCAGACTTATTCTTTGTTTGCTCACGTTGCTATTCAAATCTGTTTTTATTTCTGTAACATGTTTCTTTACTCCAGACTTATTCTATGTTTGCTCACATGTTGCTATTCAAATCTGTTTTTATTTCTGTAACATGTTTCTTTACTCCAGATTTATTCTATGTTTGATCACATGTTGCTATTCAAATCTGTTTTTATTTCTGTAACATGTTTCTTTACTCCAGATTTATTCTATGTTTGCTCACATGTTGCTATTCAAATCTGTTTTTATTTCTGTAACATGTTTCTTTACTCCAGACTTATTCTTTGTTTGCTCACATGTTGCTATTCAAATCTGTTTTTATTTCTGTAACATGTTTCTTTACTCCAGATTTATTCTTTGTTTGCTCACATGTTGCTATTCAAATCTGTTTTTATTTCTGTAACATGTTTCTTTACTCCAGATTTATTCTATGTTTGCTCACATGTTGCTATTCAAATCTGTTTTTATTTCTGTAACATGTTTCTTTACTCCAGATTTATTCTATGTTTGCTCACATGTTGCTATTCAAATCTGTTTTTATTTCTGTAACATGTTTCTTTACTCCAGATTTATTCTTTGTTTGCTCACATGTTGCTATTCAAATCTGTTTTTATTTCTGTAACATGTTTCTTTACTCCAGATTTATTCTATGTTTGCTCACATGTTGCTATTCAAATCTGTTTTTATTTCTGTAACATGTTTCTTTACTCCAGATTTATTCTATGTTTGCTCACATGTTGCTATTCAAATCCGTTTTTATTTCTGTAACATGTTTCTTTACTCCAGATTTATTCTATGTTTGCTCACATGTTGCTATTCAAATCTGTTTTTATTTCTGTAACATGTTTCTTTACTCCAGACTTATTCTTTGTTTGCTCACGTTGCTATTCAAATCTGTTTTTATTTCTGTAACATGTTTCTTTACTCCAGATTTATTCTATGTTTGCTCACATGTTGCTATTCAAATCTGTTTTTATTTCTGTAACATGTTTCTTTACTCCAGATTTATTCTATGTTTGATCACATGTTGCTATTCAAATCTGTTTTTTATTTCTGTAACATGTTTCTTTACTCCAGATTTATTCTATGTTTGCTCACATGTTGCTATTCAAATCTGTTTTTATTTCTGTAACATGTTTCTTTACTCCAGACTTATTCTTTGTTTGCTCACATGTTGCTATTCAAATCTGTTTTTATTTCTGTAACATGTTTCTTTACTCCAGATTTATTCTTTGTTTGCTCACATGTTGCTATTCAAATCTGTTTTTATTTCTGTAACATGTTTCTTTACTCCAGATTTATTCTATGTTTGCTCACATGTTGCTATTCAAATCTGTTTTTATTTCTGTAATATGTTTCTTTACTCCAGATTTATTCTATGTTTGCTCACATGTTGCTATTCAAATCTGTTTTTATTTCTGTAACATGTTTCTTTACTCCAGATTTATTCTATGTTTGCTCACATGTTGCTATTCAAATCTGTTTTTATTTCTGTAACATGTTTCTTTACTCCAGACTTATTCTTTGTTTGCTCACATGTTGTTATTCAAATCATGACCACGACTTTGCTTCTCTTTAGATCCCTTCATTTTTATTAGCTGCTTTACCAACAGTTTGTAGGTTTAAAACAACATATATATCAACATAGTTTGTAGGTTTAAAACAACATATATATCAACATAGTTTGTAGGTTTATAACAATACATATATCAACACATTTTGTAGGTTTATAACAACATATATATATCAGCACAGTTTGTAGGTTTATAACTATATATATCAGCACAGTTTGTAGGTTTATAACAACATATATATCAACACAGTTTGTTGACTTACAACAATATATATCAGCACAGCTTGTAGGTTTATAACAATATATATATATATATATATATGCCCAATGGGCTGATCACCCGTTGGCTTGTCACACCGATTACGGAAACAACGGCAGATGGATCTATTTGTTGTTGCCCTAAAGACGCCGCTAGGCGTGATGGGAAACTACAACAGAGAAAATCAATCTGCTGTTGCCCTTAAGACGCCACAAGGCGTGATGGCCTCTGACTGCTTGGTCGGTCTTTGGCTAAGGACAGAAGAAGAAGAATATATATATATATATATATATATATATATATATATATATATATATATATATATATATATATATATATATATATATATATATATATATATAAAGACAGTTTGTAGGCTTATAACAATATATATCAACACAGTTTGTAGGATTATAACACTATATATACTACTGGACAAAAGTTAAGGGCCACCATTCAGTTTAGACAAGGTTTATATAATTGATTAGCAAACTGTAAAGACAAGTGAAAATGTCATTAAAACTGAGCTAAAAGAAATGTGTAGGTCAAGATGGCGGCGTGGTAGGCCGCACTTTTGTGTTGTGCATTTCATGTCGTCGTTTTGGAGTCTGCATCTGTGGTAACAGCCCTTATTAAGACTGTATGAGTTTGTAGTGTGTTTGGCTTTTTCTGGATTATGTTGCTAAGTATTGTAAAGATGAAAACATCAAGTTTGCCTATCATGTGAGTTCGCTGTTTGTGTTGATACAAATAGCCAAGATGGCGGTTTTGTGATGTGTCGATCGGACAGTGTTTCAAAACATTACAGATTTATTGAGGGCTATTGTTACTGCTCCAGGTACATTTTTGTATGTACCTGTAAGGATACTTGGAGAGGAGATGGGCACCGCCAAGCAAACCTCTTGCCCACTGAAATGCTATGATGGAAAGTCAACTCAGTAATAATTTGCCGGATCGGCCGATGCCCGGATTAACAACGACCGCGCTCTCACTGCCCCTTGAGAGTGATAAGTCAGCGAATGGGGTACAAACACCTGTTTTGAAACTTCCAAGAGACAGTTTTGTTGTTGGAACTTGGAATGTATGCACGCTATATGCGTGTGGAAAAGTCAAAGAACTAACACATGAACTTGTTAGATACTCGTGGGACATCCTGGGCCTAGCAGAAGTCAGATGGACAGGATTAGGTGAATCAATAACGGATGATGGTCACAAAATTTGGTTTAGTGGAGATGAGTCTAAACATCAGCATGGAGTAGGTTTTATCGTACATAAAGATAGACTGAACTCTGTCATCAGCTGCACCCCAATAAATAGCAGGCTTATCACCATTCGTATTGCAGCACATCCAAAGAACATCTCCATCATACAGGTATATGCCCCCACTACTGACTATGAGGATGAGGCAATTGATACATTTTATGACAATCTGGATGAAGCAATTAAGAAAATTCCAAAGAAAGATCTTCTCATCGTGTTAGGTGATTGGAATGCTAAAATAGGGCCAGATGCATACGGTCACTGGGCTGGTACAGTGGGGAGATTTGGGACAGGTGAAACCAACGATCGAGGACTAAGGCTACTAGAATTTGCCAGCAACTATAAACTAACCATTGCAAATACACTATTTCCTCATAAGTTATCAAGAAGAACAACGTGGCATGCCCCAAAAACTGAGATACATGGCCAAATTGATTTTATTCTTGTATCCAAAAGATTCAAGTCCAGTATTAATAAAGCCAAGACTAGGACTTTTCCTGGCGCCGACATTGGTAGTGATCACGACATGGTATTGATGACGCTCAAGCTTAAACTTAAAAAGAACTATAATCAAAACAGATGTTCTCAGTTAAGATTCAATTTAGACAAACTGAAAGATCCAGAAATCGCGGGAATCTTTGAGGCAACTGTTGGAGGAAAATTCGCAGCTCTCAACTTTTTTGGAAGATGATATCAACTCAATCACAGAGAACATGAAAGACGTGCTCATTGAATCAGCAACAGAAATACTTGGTAAAAGAAAGAAAATAAACAAACCATGGGTTACAGATGACATTCTGAAGTTATGTGATACACGGCGGGAAATGAAAAAGGTTAAGAAAGAGGTTCCTGAAGCAGCATGGCAATACAGTATGGTGAATAAAAATATTAGGAAGAAAATGAAACAGGCCAAAGAAAAATGGGTAGCTGATCAATGTGAGTCCATTAATACGGGGCTAATAAAAGGTAACAGCAAGGCAGCTTTTGACACATTAAGAAAACTATCAAAACCCCAACAGCCCAGGGTAACTGTCATAGAAGATAGCAATGGGGCTCTGCTCAATGAAAAAACAGCTGTAATGAGAAGGTGGACAGAATATTGTAAAGAATTATATATAACTGTAAACTTGACACTGACTTAGGCATATTAAACAACATTAAGTGCGAAAACAGGGAACTCGGAAATGCAGCAATATTACGGGAAGAAGTGGAAGAGGCTATATGTTCGATGAAAGGAGGGAAGTCACCGGGTGTGGATAATATCCCAACAGAGCTCTTGAAATATGGAGGACCAGATATAGTAAAAATCATGACAACAATTTGCCAGAAGATATGGAGTACAAAAAAATGGCCAAAAGAATGGACGCAGTCATTAGTAATACCGCTTCCAAAGAAAGGAAATCTAAAAATGTGCAAGAACTACAGAACCATTAGCCTTATTAGTCATCCAAGTAAGGTGATGTTAAGGATACTTTTGAACAGATTAAAACAGAAATCAGAAGAAATCTTGTCAGAGGAACAGGCTGGGTTTAGACCAAAAAGAAGTACCTCAGAACAAATCTTCAATATTAGATTACTTATCGAAAAACATCTCCAACATCAACACGATTTATACCATAACTTCATCGATTTCACAAAAGCCTTCGATCGAGTCTGGCATGAAGGCTTATGGCAAGTAATGAGAAAATTCAATTTTGATACTAACATCATAGATATCATTGAAGCACTATACAAGGACGCAAGCAGTGCTGTTTTTGCAAGCAACGACATTGGAGAATTTTTCAAAACAACTGTAGGAGTTCGCCAAGGATGTATCCTGTCACCAGTGCTCTTTAATATATATCTAGAACATATTATGCAGGAGGCTCTCTACGATTATAAATCAACCATATCGATTGGAGGCCGACCTCTGTGCAACCTATGTTTTGCTGATGATATTGATCTGATAGCTGGATCAGAATCAGAACTTCAAGACCTTACCTCTAGACTGGAGAAAGTAACAAGAACGTATGGGATGGAAATTAATATAGAAAAAAAGCAAGATATTGGTGAATAGCCATAAGAAACATGTTCCGACCAACATTACGTTAAATGGGCAAACGTTAGAAGAAGTTAACACCTTTAAATATCTCGGGTCCACTATATGTAGTGATGGAAGATCAAGTAAAGAAATCAAGACAAGACTTGAGATGGCCTCAGCTGCCATGACAAGGTTGAATGTGATCTGGAAAAGTAACATCAGTTTTCCTGTGAAGATCAAATTATACAAATCACTTGTATTATCTATTCTCTTGTATGGGTGTGAGGGCTGGACACTCACTGCAGATACGGAGCGAAGGATTCAGGCTTTCGAGCATAAATGTTATAGAAGAATTCTGCGCATTTGCTATAAAGAGCACAAAACAAATGTCTATGTTAGAGAGAAGATAAACACCTATGCAGGCCACCAAGAACCACTTTTGTCAATAGTGAAACGTCGAAAGCTTGCCTGGTTTGGGCATGTAACTCGTCATGACTCCCTTTCGAAAACGATCCTTCAGGGAACAGTTGAAGGTAAACGGAGAAGAGGAAGGCAGAGAAAATCCTGGGCTGATAACATCAAAGAATGGGCAGGACACGGTTTTTCCACACTTGTACGCATTGCTGAGGATAGAGAGCAGTGGAGGACCCTGTCTGCTGATGCTTCCACCATGGCACCCCTACGACCCATGACGGGTTACGGGCTGAGATGATGATGATACATTTCTGTGTGCACTAGGTTAATTTTTTTTTTAAATGTCCAAAAACTGGGTCACTTTAACCCGCATGTGAAAATTACCATTGTTGCTGCAACAACTCGTGGTTTTTGCAACACACCCCACTAGTTCAAAAGGTGAAAAAGTGAGTTGAATTTGAATGCACGTGGAAAATGATCATCGGTAAAGAGTGTTCACCACTGGTATGCAATAAATCAGTATGACAAGTGGTCGAAATGATCACTGCATTAGCCATGCCACCAAGGAGAAGTCTCAGCACTGTAGACCGTGGTCGAGCCATGGCATGGATTCAGGATGGTCAATCTGTTCGTCATGTTGCAAGACATTTAGCAGTGTCCCACTCTACCATTCAGAGACTTCTTGAGAGATTTCAAGTTACCGGACATTTGGAAAATCGACCCTGCTCACGAAGAATTATATAAACCTTGTCTAAACTGAATGGCGGCCCTTAACTTTTGTCCAGTGGAAGATGAGACAGGTCTGTATTTCTGAGCTGGCATTTGCTGATGATGTTGCCCTGATTGCTAAATCAGAGGCACATCTCCAATCCAACCTGCAAGTCTGGAAGGAAGAGCTGGAGAAGAGAGGGATGGTCATAATCAGCTCTAAAACAAAATCCATGGTGATATCACGAGAAGAAAGAAGACATCAGATTAAGCTGGGAGAACAGGTCCTGGAGCAGGTCGACCACTTTAAATACCTCGGAGCTATTATAGACCGAAAGGGAGGCATCAAAGAAGAGTTGGCCACTCAAAAAGCAGCAGCTGGGAGACTTTTTCAGGCCATAAACCGAGGATTCCTCAGCAAGAGAGAGGTTGGTAAGAAAACGAAGATGGCTGTATACCGCTCCACCTATGTCCCAGTCTTGACATATGGATGCGAGTCATGGGCAATGACTACAACCCACAAAAGCCAGATCCAAACCTCAGAAATGAGGTATCTGAGGAAGGTGGTTGAAGTAACAAGAAGAGACATGGTACGCAACCAGGTGGTACGTCAAGGCCTTAAATCCCACCCCCTGCAGACCCAAGTAGAACAGTCCCAACTAAGATGGTTTGGCCATGTCTGCAGAATGGGAGAAGATCGGCTACCATGACAAGCATGGGAAACAAAGAGCCAGGGATCCAGACCCCCAGGATGACCCAGAGTCCGCTGGGAGGACAACATTAGACAATCTTTGAAGACCGAGGACTAGAATGGAACCAGGCCAGGAGGAAGACAGCCGATAGGATAGTCTGGCGCTCTCTCTTCCAAACCTCTACACCTCACGGTAGAAGGGGAACGACTAAGTAAGTAAGTATATGTGTGTGAGTGTGTGTGTATATATATATATATATATATATATATATATATATATATATATATATATATATATATATATATATATATATATATATATATATATATATATATATATATATATATATATATATATATCAGCACAGTTTGTAGGCTTATAAAAATATATAAACACAGTTTTTAGGCTTATAACAATATATATATATATATATATATATATATATATATATATATATATATATATATATATATATATATATATATATATCAACACAGTTTTGTAGGCTTATAAAAATATATATCAACACATTTTGAATTTCACATTTCACAGTTTTTAGATATACAACAACATATAAACAACAATCAAAGCCATGATTTCCAAGACGAATGTTAGTAACCCAATGGACAGCTAACTAGTGAAGAATGTTTGAGAACAGCTCATGAACTAAAGAAATGAAATACATATAAAAAGACAATCAACCTTCACTGGACATGTGATGAGAAGACAAGTCAACCTTCACTTGACACTTGACATGTGATGAGAAGACAGTCAACCTTCACTTGACATGTGATGAGAAGACAGTCAACCTTCACTGGACATGTGATGAGATACAGTCAACCTTCACTTGACATGTGATGAGAAGACAGTCAACCTTCACTTGATACGTGATGAGATGATAGTCAACCATCACTTGACATGTGATAACTAGACAGTCAAACTTCAATGGACATATGACAAGAAGACCTAAGCACGAAAATATCATGACTACAGGAAAAATAGAGGAAAACAGAAGCAGGGGAAGACATAGAAAAAAATAAAGAACAGCATGACACTATGGCATAGGAAAAAATTTACAGAACTGATGAAGCATACCAAAAATTGAGATCTGTTGAGCGACATGAGCACATATGCTTTAAAGCACAGCATTTGTTTTGATGAACCCTAAACTTGTAGTAGACAATTATAGACAAGTATATGTGAACATCGTATTGAGTAATAACAGGTATAGGGTGTGGAGGGGTTCACAACCACTACAGCTGCAGGTTAAAGAGAAAGTGAACATGGACAGGACATATTCTCAGGAAACAATTTACCATTACAATCAAACATGTGCCCGACTTGAACCAAGAGGGTAAGAGAACAGTGGAGAGGCCATAGAAAGCCTGCAAGAGAATGGTAAAAATGGAAGCCAAAGCAATCTAAACCCCATGGTTCAAACTGGCTGAAGCAAAAACTGGCTGAGGGCAACAACTGAAGCTTTGTGCTCCACAGGGAACAAAAAGAATGAATGGTTGTGAAAGTTCCTAGGACAAACACAAGCCGCCAGACTTACATCAATGGGAACTTCATACTCCTCTCCACTGAGCAGCAAGACCTTACACAACATAGGTCGCTGGATTCTGGTCTTATTTTCTGTCTGACCTGGTGGTCGTGCCACTTGTGGCGGGCCCTGCTGGCTTGTTCCACCATTTTCAGTCATGGTGACACGGATTATCTCACTGCTTGGGACAAGTGAAGTTACTCACACAAATTAATTCCTGAAAGAAGAATTAAATGAATGAATGACTGCTCCTTTTTTTTGTTCCTCAAGGGCACTGGATCAACAAAGCAGCTGACTGCCATGCAGGAAGCATGAACAAATGCACTTTGTATTCTGCTATATCTGGGCACAACCTTAACTTTGTTGCCTCTTAGAACATGCCTGGTCTGCTATATCTGGGCACAACCTTAACTTTGTTGCCTCTTAGAACATGCCTGGTTGGAGCATGAATGATGTTTTACAGACAAGCATCTTTCTTGTTTGTGATTGGTTGCCTGTTATATCTCACTGGCATTATTATTACACATAACGAGAGCTCGTCTTTATGCAAGCAATGACAAGAAGTAATTAATTAAATTTTACTTCTTCTTCTTTGATCCTTAGCCACCGACCATCAAAGCAGTCAGTGGCCATCACGCCTTGTGGCGTCTTGTAGGGCAACAACAAATTTATTCCACTTTGCTCGGTCGGTGGCCATCCTTCGTACAGTGCCCCAACTCTGGTTCATTCTTTGCATCTCAGCCTCCACAGTCCTCCACCAAGTTGTTTTTGGCCGGCCTCTCTTTCGTTTTCCTTCAGGGGTCCATAGCATAGCTGTTCTTGTGATGGCATCGGGGTCTCTTCTGAGGACATGGCCAACCCAGCTCCAGCGTCTGCCAGCTATGATGGTGTACATGTCCTCTTGCTTGCTCCGAGTAAGCAGATATTGGTTGTTGATGGTATTCGGCCAAAAGATTGGGAGAATTTTTCTTAGGCATGTTGTGTTAAAAAAAAAGGACAATTTCGACATTTCCTTCTCTATAACTCTCCAGCATTCCACACCATAGAGAAGCACAGAAAGCACACAGCTCTGATATAATCTTAATTTTGTGCTTGTGCTGTACTGAGAGGACTTCCAGATGTTGTTTAGACTAAAAAAAGGCTGCTCTTGCTTTGTTCATTCTGTTGTTGATGTCTTTGCTTGCCCTGCCGTCTGGTGTTACTATGCATCCTAGGTATGTGAAGGTGTCTGTCTGTTCCAGTTGCTGATTCCTTACTGATATGGGCTCAGGGTTGCTCACATTGAGCGTCATGACCTCTGTCTTCTTTAGATTGATGTTCAAGCCCACCTGCTGGCTATACTTATTAAGTCTATCCGTTTTTTCCTGGATGTGTTGATGTGAATGTGCTAGTAGTGCAATGTCATCTGCATATTCCAAATCTTCCAATGTAGTCCATCTTATTCCTCTTGGACAGCCCTCGGTTGCCTGGCGCATCACCCAGTCTATGACTGTTAAAAATAGAGTGGTTGATAAGGGGCATCCCTGTCGTACTCCTGTCTTCAACTCAAAGGTTAGGCTGCTCTGCCCAACGCTACACGTAAAGTTGGCATAGAGGCTTTTTTTCCGATTGACACTATGCAGCTTGGAATTCCATAAGCAGTAGTTTCCATAAACTGTCCCTATGTATGCTGTCAAAAGCCTTTTCAAAATCAACGAAATTAATGTACAGCTGCCTTTGCCATTCTGGGCACTGCTCTATAATGTTCCTGAGGGTAAATATATGATCTACACATCTTCTGTTCTTTCTAAAGTCTGCTTGTTCTTTCCTCTGTGGTCTACTGCTTTTGAGATTCTCTGTATAATTATCCTGCCTAGTATTTAGCTGGGAACTGAGAGAAGAGTGATTCCTCTCCAATTATTGCAGTCTGCAAGATCTCCCTTCTTGGGCAATTTGACAATTATTCCTTTGTTCCACTCCATTGGTGTTGTCCATTTTCCAGACTTGTGCAAATAGTGGTTCTAATAGTTCTGCTGCTAGCTCAGGGTCTGTCTTAAATAGCTCTGCATTTAAGTTATCATGGCCAGGAGCTTTTCCATTCTTTAACCCTTTGATTTCTGTGATGATTTCTTCTTTTCGTGGAATGTCTGTAATAACATCTAGATCATTTTCAGCCTCAGGAAAATTCAACTGTGTCTCTGGTGGTTCCTTGTTCAGAGTTTCTCTGAAATGCTCTGCCCATCTTGTTTCCTGTCCCTCTGCTGTCGTGATGAGATTTCCTTGCTTATCTCTTAATAATGTAATATTGTTTGCACCTCATTTTCCGCTGATGATTTTAGTTATTTTGTATACTGTGCTTTGTTCATTTCTCAGTGCTGCCTCTTCTGCCTGTCTTGCAAGATCGTCTAGGAAATTCCTTTTGTTGGCTCGGGTTTGGCGTTTAACTTCCTTGTCCAGCTGACTGTACTGTTCGCTATATAGTTTCTTTAACCTGGGGGACTTCGCTTCTGTTTTCTTTCTTTTCATTTCCTTTCTCATCGTTATGGTGTTTAATGTTTCTGGTGTTATCCAGTCTTGCTTCTTCCTTTCCTGGAATCCTAAGCATGATTTGCTACTTTCCTTATATATTGTTGAAATGGTGTTGAATTTCTGGTCTATATCATCAGTCAATGTCTTTTCCTGACTTTTGGCAAATTGATATCGCTTCTTTATATCAGCCGCAAAAGCTTTTCTGGTAAGAGGGTCCTTCAATTTGCTGATGTCAAACCTTTTCTGTGTAGTTACAGCTGGTCCAGCCGTTCTGAGTTTCACTTTCAGTTTTGCTACTACTAAATGGTGATCACTTCCCACATCCGCACCTCTTCTTACCTTCACATCTTGTAATGCATGTCTCCATCTACCGTTAATCATAATGTGGTCTATCTGGTTTCTGTCCCGACCATTTGGTGATTCCCATGTTAATTTGTGAATTTCTTTGTATGGAAAAAGTGTTCCTCCAATCACCAGGTTGTTAATGCAACAGAAACTCTGAATTTATCCCCATTTTCGTTTGCTGTTCTGCTGCCGCATTTCCCCATTACTCTTTCATTATATGTATTGTGTCTTCCAACTTTTGCGTTGAAGTCTCCCATTACTATAATAAGATCATATCTAGGTGTGTCTTCCATTTCTTTCTGCAGTTGTTGATAGAATTCATCCTAGACCTCATCATCGCTGTCATTCGTTGGTGCGTAGCATTGTATTATTGTAGTGTTGGTGAATCTCCCTCTCAATCTTATTCTTATCAGTCTGTTGTTGATGGGTTTCCATTCCAGTAATGTCCTTTCTATTCCTTTCTGTAGAATAATGGCTACACCTTCATTGTTCTGTCCATCCTCTCTTCCAGAGTACAGTACTGTTTCTCCTGTTGCTGTTTTAACTTTTCCTGCCCCTGTCCATCTGCTCTCGCTTATCTCTAGAATGTGTAATCTATAGTTTCTCATTTCTGCTGTGACCTGTTTTAGTTTACCCGTCTCGTTCATTGTCCTGACATTCCAAAAATTAATTTTACTGTCTCACACTAAAACAATTAAGTTGCTCTCAATGACACTTGGATTTCAATTTAAATTTTAGCCATGTAAAAATTCTTTCGTTGCTCAAAAACTAAAGCTGGCTAATTATTTGCCTGAAAATCTATTCTTTGGCTGTCTTACTTACTTAGTCGTTCTCCTTCTACCGTGAGGTGTAGAGGTTTGGAAGAGAGAGCGCCAGACTATCCTATCGGCTGTCTTTCTTCTGGCCTGGTTCCATTCTAGTCCTTGGTCATTCAAAGCTTGTATAATGTTGTCCTCCCAGCGGACTGGGTTGTCCTGGCAGTCTGGATCCCTGGCTCTTTGTTTCCCATGCTTGTCGTGGTAGCCGATCTTCTCCCATTCTGCAGACATAGCCAAACTGTCTTAGTTGGGACTGTTCTACTTGGGTCTGCAGGGGGTGGGATTTTAGGCCTTGACGCATCATCTGGTTGTGGACCATATCTCTTCTTGTTACTTCAACCACCTTCCTCAGATACCTCACTTCTTTGGCCATCACTGAAACTTACTAAGTCAGTGCCAGGTAATCATGACAAGCCTGAAAGCTGAGCTTCTCTTTGGCTACAATTTAGTAACAATCCAGGTAATATTTGATTTCAGAATATATTACTAAAATACTAAACAAATTAAGCCATTTTAAGCTAACAAAATCTGTGTCATGTAGCCTACATGTAAAGTAATTAAAACATGTAGTAGGCCTTATAGCTAAAATAAAATCAAACACACATACCCAACCCTTCAGTGCACATAACTGACACAGTTTAAAGGGTGATAAGTTAATACATTAATCATTGCCTGGCGGACATCAAAGTGACTGAAAATCTTAGCAATCAACTTTAAAGTGACAGCGATCTGGGCTGAATGAAGAATAGTGGGATGTGTTCTTCACTGCCATCCAAATAAGTTACCCATTTCATTAATGTTAGTATTAAGTGTTGGATTAGAATTCCTAAACCCAACCCTTATTACTGCGTATCTGAATTCTTTTTTTTTTTTAAGGCTGAATCGAGCACATATCAGTGTTATTCAGTTGAACCCGCTGAATGACTTAAGAAAATATAATGGCTGGTGTCAATTTAAAATTAAACTACAACGTTTCAATTGACAAACAGTGGCTGATCCAGGCAGTCACATCACCTACAACTACAACTACTTATAGGGCCTACTACTACTACTAATTTTGTACGTTCGTTATTCATACAAACTTATTCAGTGAACAAAGTTGATGAATAGGCCTAGTGGCTTATTTTTGGGGGGGATTTCATCACGAACTTCCATCACGAACTTGATGTTTTGACAGCAATATTGATTACTCTTCACGTTAACGAAATTCACAAACTCCGCCTATCGAGTTGATTGATTTTATAATACATACACAAATGAGTTTGAATCTAATGAGGTGTTACTGTCACAGGTTTAAACGATAATCGGTCACACTGCATTCACCTGTGTACTTGGTCACTACCCAGAACCCGGAAATGGAGTTACCTGTGTTCCCTGAATAAAATTCAAAAGCAACACGGCAAACATGGTTAATTCTCGCTCTAGTCTCATAACAGTTCAAATCTATCAGCCATTATCGGACTATGTCTTTAGGCAATCTAAAAAAAACTATAAGGAAGTAGGTAAAACAAGAAAATAAACATATGCATTTCGTCTCCATTATTTTTTTTTTTTTTGCCAGGATGTAAGATGACAAAATGGCATCTCCAAGAAAATCTAGGTACTAAAGCAGGTACGGCATCGGCTAGTATGTCTGTTTTACCTAATGAGAACCGGCAACTATTTTTTCTACTACTTAATTTATGTATTAAAAATTAAAAGGAATTCGACAAACAAATCCAATAAAACAATAAGCGAAAAAGAAACTTACCTGACACTTCTACCCGTGTATCCTTTACGTTTGTTCAGTCACAACTTTATCCGTATTCCTCAAGTTCCGGGATCAGTGTTGCCACTCTCAATTTTGAAGGGGAAAAAGCCTACTTACCTTAAGAAACCTAGATGTTTAGTTTGCATCGTTACCTGAAACATGTGTATTTTATAATTTACAGGTATGTGCTATTGTATTCTGCTAAATCTAGATCATTTTACAGGTGACTTGGCACTTCTATCCCATAACCATAATCAGACGTAAGACAAAATTAAAATACTCGATGAGAGATCACAAGAAGTGAATCTGAAAATACACAGGGAAAAGAAAAAAATAATGAGAATAAAAATGCGGGAAATGATAACAAGGTTGAACTTGAAGAAACACCATTAAAAGATGTAGAACTGTACACATATCTTGGCAGCGATATAGACAAAGTTGAAGGGATAAACAATGATATCAAAATAAGAATACAAAAAGCAAAAGGCGCTTTCGTTGCATTGGGAAACATATGGAGATCAGGAGAAATCAAGTTCAACACGAAAATAAGAATCTTCAACTCAAATGTGAAGTCAGTCCTATTGTATGGCTCTGAAAAATGGAGAGCAACAAACACAATAACTAAAAAGCTAGACTTTTATAAACGGGTGCTTGCGTAGAACAGAAAGACTGAAATGGTATAACAAAGTCACAAATGTGGAATTGATGACAAGAACCAGACAAGTGCCAGTGGAACAAGAGTTGAGAAGAAGACGATGGCGATGGATAGGACTAATTGAGGAAACTTGTTGATAGCATTACAAGGCAGTCCTTGTTCTGGAATCCACAGGGAAAGAGAGGCAGGGGTAGACCAAAAAACAAACGAAGAAGAGAACTGGATACAGAGGTGAAAATGATGAGGAAAACACGGAAAGAACTTCAACGGATGGCAAGTGACAAGACTTGGCAAGTGTTTGTTGAAGGCCTATGCTCCTTGGGGAGCTAAAGGGTAGTGATTGATTGAATATGATGTCCCACATATTTTCAAGATGGTTATAAAAATTACTAGAATAATGTAAAAAATGACTATCATATTCCAAAAGGCCCGTAAACTGTAGATTCATTAAAACTGCAACGGCATAACTATTTTATCCCAAGACAAGCATTTTGGCTTCCTTGTAAGAAGCGAAGTCAGTAATCCGTCACCTATCCCAGGGACACTTTTTAAGAAGCGAAGTCAGTAATCTGTCACCTATCCCAGGGACACTTTGTAAGAAGCGAAGTCAGTAATCTGTCATCTATCCCAGGGACACTTTGTAAGAAGCGAAGTCAGTAATCTGTCACCTATCCCAGGGACACTTTGTAAGAAGCGAAGTCAGTAATCTGTCACCTATCCCAGGGACAGGGAGCCGCGGTAGCATAGTGGTTAGTGCACTGGCTTCCTAGCGCAGTGGTCTATGGTTCGATCCCCAGATGAGGCGGAACATTTTTAGGCCACAAAACGGCCCCTGGGTTGACCCAGCCCCAAATGGGTACCAGAGCTACTCTGGGAAGGTTAAGGCGGCCGGCGTGATGCCGACCACATCACCCCTCGTGTGCCGACGGTCAAGATAATATGGGCCTAACACCATATTCCCAATATGCCTCAATGGGCGTGTAACGGGTTCCTTTACCTTTTTTTTTTAATCCCAGGGACACTTTGTAAGAAGCGAAGTCAGTAATCTGTCACCTATCCCAGGGACACTTTGTAAGAAGCGAAGTCAGTAATCTGTCACCTACCCCAGGGACACTTTGTAAGAAGCGAAGTCAGTAATCTGTCACCTATCCCAGGGACACTTTGTAAGAAGCGAAGTCAGTAATCCGTTACCTACCCCAGGGACACTTTGTAAGAAGCGAAGTCAGTAATCCGTTACCTACCCCAGGGACACTTTGTAAGAAGCGAAGTCAATAATCCATTACCTACTCCAGGGACACTAATTATTGACCTAAGAGGAATTGTTACTGAAGTATACTTTGTGTGTACTGCGTGAAGAGCGCAAACGATTGTGATGATGAACAAGTCTTTCACATTCTCTTCTATCTCTTACTGAGCTACTTCTTTTGCTGTTGGCTGTCATCACCTTAAGACAGAGCATGGTCTGATGAATTTCTTTTCTAAATGCTGTTTGAACAAGTAGAGAAAATACCAGGACTGAACATCGGTGGATTATCAATTAACAACGTAGATGTGCAGATGATAAAGTTTTGTTAGCTGAAAGTGAACAGGAATTACAAGAACTATTGAAGCAAGTAAACAGCCTAAGTCATGGATACTGTATGGACTGACACACATTAACATTAAGAAAACGAAAACTATGATAATTAGCACAGCAGACGATAAACCAGATTTAAAGGATTAGAATGATAGGAAAAAGCTTGGACGAAGTCAAGAGTTTATTTTCCTCGTGTTCTTACCTTGGTGACGTAATAACAGAAGATGGCAGGTGTGAGACAGAAACCACGAAGAGAGTAGGAATGGCTAAAGCTGCTTTCAAGAACATGAGACAAGTACTAACATCTAAAAAATTAACACAAATTAAAACTGAGAATCATCAAGTGTTATATATATATATATATATATATATATATATATATATATATATATATATATATATATAAATATATATATATATATATATATATATATATATATATATATATATATATATATATATATATATATATATATATATATATATATATATATATATATATTATATATATATATATATATATATATATATATATATATATATATATATATATATATATATATATATATATATATATATATATATATATATATATATATATATATATATATATATATATATATATATATATATATATATATATATATCCCGTGGAAAGAGAAGGAAACACATACAGAGGATGCTAGAAATCCTAGGAATGAAAAGAGAATTAACGAAAGAGATCAAAATTAGACAGCTATTGTTGTTGTTGTTGTTGTTAACTAGGGCTGCGCTCTTTTTCAGCCCATACCAAGTTGAAGACTCCTTGGTATTATCTACACTGTAGATCTAGGCTTTTCTCTGGCTTTTCTGCCATTTCGAAATGTGCTGAGTTGAAGTCATGAGCTCCAGTTTCTGCAGCTTTGCTTGTATTTAAAGGATCGTCATATCTGGTCCCAAGCTAGGAGTAAGAAGTGCGTGGCATACTGTGCATTCCCCTCCATCCAAGGGGGCTCTCCAACTATGCAGAGCTAAAATACTGTGCTCTGATTCTAGGCTCTCCCAAGGAATTGTCACGTCCTGCACAGAGCCACTTTTCAGCTCCCCCTGCCTATCACTAGGTCCACAGTACGATCCTTCTGCATGCAGTCAACCAAGCCAAAGCCAAAGAATTATGCCTGAGGCTCAAGTGACTTCTCCAAGCTTAGTGTGCAATGCTGGGTTCTCAACAAGTTTAACCACAGGAGGAATCCCTGGAAGTGTGTGGATGATTTCAAGAGTCAATGGGGATGTAATTAGCCTCACGGGGGTGTTGGGAAGTCAGGTATTGGTAGTACCTCTGGTGAAGGAGCTGTCATGCCCTTTTCAGGGCAGCTCAGCCACCTTTGGTCCAAACCTGGCATCCAGCTCTCACCTGTGGCTCCTCGTAGCTGTCAGCATGCGACAGCGGCCACCCCCGGACAACGGCTTTGACAGGCCGGCTAAACTAGGTGAGGGTAGCCGAATGGTTATAAACCTTCGGTGAGTTAGGGTCTGCCTACCCATGCATGCGAAGACTGGATTCGATAGACTGCGCGGAAGAAACCACCTGTTGGTTCAACGGGCATGACGGCGATTACCAGCAACGCGCTGTGGAGCGTAAGGAGCACGGCGAGGCACGTAGAAAGCCCTGGTCATCCACTGCACCTGACTTCATCTCCAGTCGTCTTGACTTGTCTTGCCACTGGATTGAGATGGACCCAGGCGAGAGAGTGAGGTCGACGAATTGCGCAACTCTTCCTCACTTTAATCCAAATCACTGCGCAAGTCACTCTTTCATCCATTCATCCATTCATCCATCCACTCACAACAAGTCCTGTGGCGATGGGCGAGCGGCGAAGCGGCAGGCGTGGGTACGCTGGCAGTCGTAGTCGCAGACCTACACACAGGCGGCTCAGGCCATATGGTCGTCTTCCACTGATCGGAGCAGCAGTGGGATTCGGCAGCCCCCTGAGTGTCTGAGCAGCCCTCTTTAGGAAAGCACTGCTCACCTCCATGGCATGAGGAAGGGGCTAGAACAGGTGCCCCAAACATTGCCTGCTTCACCATTACCTAACCAGCTTACCGCGGTTGGTGGGTACCCTACTTCGGCGGTCGACATATAAGAAAAAGAAAGGACAGATTTTTCCCCCTCATTCTAGGCGCATGGAATGTGCGCACTTTACTCTTTTGGAGCGGAAGAGGAACTGAAGAAAGACGAGAAGCAGGGGTTGGATTTGCAATCAAAACAGCAATTGTCAGCAAGTTAGCGGGGGCCCCAAAGGGAATAAATGACCGACTCATGACGGTCAAGATCCCTCTGTTCTATGGAAGAAAACATGCCACCATCATTAGCGCGTATGCACCAACTATGACAAACCAGGATGATGTCAAGGATAAGTTTTACGAAGAACTACATGCAGTCATTGCATCAGTTCCTAAAGCAGATAAGCTCATCATTCTTGGTGACTTTAATGCAAGAGTAGGCTCAGATAACATCTCCTGGAATGGCACTATTGGTAGGTACGGCGTGGGTCGCTGTAACAGTAATGGACTTCGTCTCCTCCAGACTTGCGCAGAACATGACCTCCTTGTCACCAACACCATTTTTCGACTTCCTACCCGCAACAGGACCTCCTGGATGCACCCTCGCTCAAAGCATTGGCACCTAATTGACTATGTAATTGTTAGGAAGAAGGACAGGCAAGATGTCCGGGTGACCAAGTCCATGTGTGGTGCCGAATGCTGGACTGATCATCGCCTCATTGTATCTAAACTTAAAATTCGTATCCAACCAGCCAGGCGCCCTCAGGGGAAGAAAACTCAAAAGAGGCTGGATGTTACCAAACTAAAGAAGACAAAAATCAAACAGTCATTTACTGACACCTTAGAAGACCGTCTCAAATCTATCTCGCTAGACGGCCAAAGTGTGGAAACAAATTGGGCAGCCCTAAGTGAGCAGATCTACAACACTGCTACAGAGGTCCTGGGTCCTTCCATCAAGAAACAAAATGACTGGTTTGATGAGAACTCAGATGATATAAAGCAGATGTTGGCTGAGAAACACCATCTCCATAAAGCATATTTAAATAATCCAAAATCTACATCCAAGAAAGACGCTTTCAACAACATGCGTAGAATCGTCCAACATAAACTACGCCAGATGCGGGATTCATGGCTGAGTAATAAAGCAGATGAGCTCCAAGGCTTTGCTGACTGCCATGACTTGAAAAACTTTTACCTTGCACTCAAAGCGGTCTATGGTCCAACATCATCAGGATCATTTCCCCTCCTTAATGCAGATGGAAAAACACTAATTACAGACAAGGAAAAAATGCTCCAACGCTGGGCTGAACATTTTAATAATATCTTGAACCAGCCATCATCTATTAACGACGAAGCCATCATCCGCCTGCCCCAAATTCCTATAAATGAAGCATTAGATGATGTACCAACTCTGGAGGAAACTAAAAAAGCGATTCGTCAACTGTCTAGTGGAAAGGCCCCTGGCTCCGATTCAATTCCTGTTGAGGTTTATAAAGATGGCGGTGCAGTTCTGATAGAGAAACTTCATATGATCTTCCAGCAAATGTGGCAGAGTGAAACCATCCCACACGATCTTAAAGATGCCTCAATTATACATCTATATAAACGTAAAGGTAATCGCCAAGACTGCAACAATCATCGAGGCATCTCTCTTTTATCAATCGCTGGGAAGATATTCGCCAGAATTCTTTTGAATCGCCTTACGGCTCATCTTGACAAAGGTCTTTTACCTGAAAGTCAGTGTGGATTCCGGAAAGAACGTGGAACCACAGATATGGTGTTCGCTGCAAGACAGCTACAAGAAAAATGCCAAGAACAGCACTGTGACCTGTACACAGCTTTCATCGACTTGACAAAGGCGTTCGACACGGTCAGTAGAGAGGGTCTATGGAAGATCATGGGAAAATACGGCTGCCCAAAGAAATTTATCACAGTAGTGCAGCAACTGCATGATGGAATGCAGGCTAGAGTTCAGGAAAACGGTGAGCTATCAGAGCCTTTCCCCGTCTCAAATGGAGTTAAACAAGGGTGCGTACTTGCACCGACTCTGTTCAGTATCATGTTTTCTGCTATGCTGACTGATGCTTTTAGAGACGGGGACACAGGAATCGACATTAGTTATCGCATTGATGGAAAATTGTTTAACCTTAGGAGGCTTCAAGCAAAAACCAAGGTCAAATCACACACCATCAGAGATCTTCTGTTTGCTGATGATTGTGCCCTCAATGCTGGCTCAGAGGCTGATCTGCAGCATAGTGTGGATAGATTCTCCGAAGCCTGCGCCAACTTTGGGCTTACCATCAACACGAAGAAAACAGAAATCATGTACCAACCAGCTCCTGGCACAGTTTATACTGAGCCAGTCATCAAGGTTAATGGTGAGAAACTGAATGTTGTGAACAGATTCACATACCTTGGTAGCACACTATCCCAGAACATTGTCATTGATGATGAGGTGAACACCAGGATCTCCAAAGCCAGCAGCACATTTGGCAGACTATACACCAACGTTTGGCATCGAAGTGGCATTAGTCTACAGACAAAGCTGAAGGTGTACAGAGCTGCGGTGCTTCCAGTGCTGCTATATGCATGTGAAACATGGACTGTATACAGGCGCCACGTAAAGAAGCTAAACCACTTCCATACAGTCTGTCTCAGGAAGATAATGAACATCAAATGGCAAGACAAGATCCCGGATACCGCCGTTCTTGACAGAGCTGGTATCCCTAGTATTGATACTATTCTGATGCAGTCACAAATTCGCTGGGCAGGTCATGTAGTCCGCATGCCAGACCATCGACTGCCAAAGATACTCTTTTATGGTGAGATGCAGAAGGGTAAACGCTCCCATGGTGGCCAAAAGAAGCGCTTCAAAGACACGTTAAAGACGTCATTAAAAACCTTTGACATAAACCCAGACACATGGGAAGCTGCTGCGCAAGACCGAACTGCTTGGCGCACATCTCTTCGTAAAGGTGCAGCAGCATGTGAATCATCCAGAAGAGCAGCAGCGGAACAGCGGAGACAAGCTAGAAAGGACCGTGAAATAAAACCTTCACATGAAGCAAACATTCCCTGCCCACACTGTCCAAGATCTTTCCAGGCCCGCATCGGGCTCTTCAGTCACCTTCGTACCCATAGACTAACCTAACATATTCTTAAATAATTGGATGAACAGAGTGGTCTTCATCACCCGTGATGGACGAACAACCAATTAGCCTCACAGACAGAGGTTCACTTCCACGTACATATATTGTAGCAATGTGCATAGCTGGTGGTCATATAAGGATGACTCCAGATATGCTTCTATGCATATTAGACAGCTATAACATTTTGGCCATATAAAAAGACATAACACCGGATACTGAAAACCATAATGGAAGGAAGCGTTACAAGCAAATGTGCAAAAGGAAGATAGCGCTAGGTGGGAAAATAACCTCAAGAGATGGACAGGAACGAGGCTATCAGAGTGCACCATCAAGACAAGACATGGACAGGAACGAGGCTATCAGAGTGCACCATCAAGACAAGAGACAGAAGATTCTGCAGATCCATTTCACCCGTCCTTCGTTGTGGAGATGGCAGATGATGATGATCATAATTGACAAGTGGTGTGTGTCAGTGCTCCGCAACATTTTTCACTTCACGGCACACTTAATACGGCATTAATAATTCAGAGACAGTAAAAATAGATACTTACTTACTTAGTCGTTCCCCTTCTACCGTGAGGTGTAGAGGTTTGGAAGAGAGAGCGCCAGACCATTCTATCAGCTGTCTTCTTCCTGGCCTGGTTCCATTCTAGTCCTCGGTCCTTCAAAGATTGTCTAATGTTGTCCTCCCAGCGGACTCTGGGTCGTCCTGGAGGTCTGGATCCCTGGCTCTTTGTTTCCCATGCTTGTCGTGGTAGCCGATCTTCTCCCATTCTGTAGACATGGCCAAACCATCTTAGTTGGGACTGTTCTATTTGGGTCTGCAGCGGATGGGATTTTAGGCCTTGACGGATCGTTTGGTTGCGGAGTAAAAATAGATACGGATTTTAAAATAAAGGTTGAAATTTAAAGAAGAAAAAAACCGTGTGTCGTTTTCTTTAGTCATAAAATAAATCGCCAACGTTGTTACGGTTAGCAGTATGGTTAAGGTTTAGGCTTTTACTGTATCTCCGATGTGATGTAGGATAAAGAGAGAGGGATAGTACCTCACGGTGAGAGACAGCCATGTCCTTTTTAGGATAGTCAGGATCCTATTTGGTTCTCCTCTCTTTATCTAGCTCATGTATGGCTCCTCGAATACCGCTTGTGTACGGCGGTGGCCACATCCCGGGCAACGGTCTTGGCTGACTGGCTAAACTACATGAGTGGAGTAGAAGTAATCTTACTCAAGGGAATGTCCATCCCTAGTACACAAAGACTGAGACGGTGAGTGAGGCGGAGGAATCTAAGAAGATCAACGGCTCACAAAGCGGAACAGCAAAGTGTGTGGCGCACTAGAGGTGTATCGGACATAGAAAAAGACAACGGCTAGCCACCGTGGAAGAGATTGGGGCCTTACCACGTACATCCTACAGAATGTAATGAGATCACAACAACAAGATAAGAAACTATATGTAGAGAACTCTCTGTCCCCTGGGGAAGAATCTACTGTACAAATTAACAGGGAAGAGGCAACTCCTCTAATGAGTAAGAAAGTATATAATGACGAGTGTTCCTCAAATTCTGTTGAAAGGGAGCATTCTGAGAAAGACCACCTAAAAACTAGTAGGAGGAGCCTAAAAATAGGAACATGGAACGTTAGAACTCTAAACGGAGAAGGAAAGCTAGACAATCTAATATTAGAGGCAACAGACATGAAACTCGTTATACTGGGAGTTGCAGAGGCAAGACTATTGGATACAGGCTCATAAAAAGAGACCAATACATGTGTATACACTCAGGAGGAGAAAAACATGAAAGAGGGGTAGGAATGTTGATAAAGAAGGAGTTAGAAAAATACGTATGTGGATACTGGACACACAACGACAGAATGATGTTACTAAAGATGAGAGCAAAGCCATTCGACATATCAATCTTACAAACTTATGCACCAACTAAAGATCACAGCGAAGAAGAAATAGAAGAATACTATGAAGAGCTACAACACACACTTAAACCAGTAAAATCTACAGATGTGTTGATAGTAATGGGTGATATGAATGCAAAAGTAGGAAAAGGAAAATACAAGAAAATAGTAGGACAGTATGGATTAGGGACAAGAAATGATAGAGGAGACAGACTTATCCAGTTCTGTGAAGAAAACCAGCTGGTCATATGTAACACCTTTTTTGAACACCACCCAAGGAAATTATACACATGGAAAAGCCCAGGAGATATAACAAGAAATAAAATTGACTATATCATGATAAAACATAGACAGTGTCACAAGTGCAAAGACACATCCTGGCGCCGACATAAATTCAGATCCACAATCCGGTCGTCGTTAAAGTAAATATAAAGCTGAAAAGAACAGGAAACAGAAGACAGGAGGAACCCCAGATAGAAATATCAGCACCGAAACAACCAGATATAAAACAAAAATATCTAATCGACGTCAAAAATAGATATCAACAGTTACTGACAGAAAGCATGGAGCAGTATAGAAGAGAAAACCCAGAAGAAAAAGTAACCACAAAATGGGAATGCTTAAAAACAAGCATACAATCAGCAAATGAAAATTTACCTAAAAAGGAGCCTAAGAAAAATCAAATTTGGATGACAGATGACGTCTTGAGTAAAATAGCAGAAAGAAAGAAAGCAAAAAACACTCCAGAATATAAAACAATAGACAATGACATACGTACTATGTGTAGACAAGCAAAAAAAACGGTGGATAGAAACAAAATGCAAGGAAATAGAAGACTTGGAAGCAAAGCACATGACAAAAGATATGCATGAAGAAATAAAGAAATTATCAAATAGGTCGCGGTTTGCACAAGGAGGAAGCTGTATCAAGGACAAAAATGGTGTAATCTTACTTGATGAGAAAGACATATCAAACAGATGGGCAGAATACGTAAAAGAACTATTCGAGGACAACAGAGGTAAAAAACCATCACCAGATTCTAATGAAGGCCCAACCATTCTCAGATCAGAAGTAGAGAATGCCATACATATGATACAAAAAGGAAAATCAGCAGGCACGGATAACATAAAAATTGAAATGATAGAAGCCCTGGAGAGCTTTGGCATAGATACAATCACAGATCTATGCAACGATATATACAATACAGGATATATACCACACGACATGAAGACATCAGTTTTTATAACATTGCCCCAAAAACCTAATGCAACAGAATGTTCAGACTTCAGAATAATCAGCCTGATGAGTCACGCAATTAAGATACTGCTCAAAATCATACAGGAAAGAATAAAAAGTAAGGTAGACAGCGAAATCCAAGAAGAACAGTTTGGTTTTAGACGGAACAGTGGAACAAGAGAGGCAATATTTTGCCTAAGAATATTAGCAGAAAAATATACAGAGGTCCAAAAAAGTATGTACATGTGCTTCATTGACTATAAGAAGGCTTTTGACAGAGTCCATCATGAGAAAATAATTGAATGCCTCGAAGACATAGGTATTGATGGAAAAGATATAAGAATACTCAGTAACCTTTATTGGGAGCAAACTGCCACAGTAAGATCTGGAAGGAATTATTCTCCATACATAGACATAAAAAGAGGTGTCAGACAAGGTTGTGTGCTGTCCCCCTGCCTATTTAATCTATACACCCAAAAAATTTTCAAACAGATACAGGAAATACCAGGACTGAACATCAGTGGAAGGTCAATAAACAACCTTAGATATGCAGATGATACCGTGTTGATAGCTGAAAGCGAACAGGAGTTACAAGAACTAGTGAAGCAAGTATAAGTCAAGAATATGGACTCGACATTAATATTGAGAAAACAAAAACTATGATAATTAGCAAAACAGACGATAAACCCACATTAAAGATAAGCGTAAATGGGAAATTCCTGGAACAAGTCAAGAGCTACGTATATCTTGGTCATATAATAAAAGAAGATGGCAGATGTGAAACAGAAATCAAGAAGAGAATAGGAATGGCCAAAGCTACATTCAACAACATGAAACATATACTGACATCTAAACAGTTATCTCACAAATTAAAACTGAGAATCATAAAGTGTTATATATATTCTGCATTTCTGTATGGTGCAGAAACATGGACGATGAATAAGCATTTGGAAGAAAGAATTGAGGCTCTTGAAATGTGGATATATAGAAGAATGGGGCGTATCTCATGGAAAGAGAAGAAAACAAATAAGGAGGTCCTAGAAAATCTAGGTATGAAAAGAGAACTAATGAGGGAGATCAAAGTTCGGCAGCTAAAATGCTTTGGCCACATAAAAAGGCATAACACCTTGCAGAAGACCATAATAGAAGGGAGAGGTGAAGGCAAACGTGCAAGGGGAAGACAGCGCTATAAGTGGGAAGATAACATCAAGAGATGGACAGGAAAGAGTCTATCAAAGTGCACCACCAAGACAAGAGACAGAAGACGTTGGAGATCCATTACAGCTAACCTTCGTTGTGGAGATGGCAGATGATGATGATGATATCTCCGAATTCTTTATTTATGGCCGTATCCAACAGACTGACTCATTACATTTGCCGTACGATCTGGACATTTGTGAAGATAATTTGGGAATTCGAAGTTGGCCATGTAAGAGTTGTTGTTTGTGGATACACCCCTAGCCCAGTCGTTTCGTAACAACTGTATTATTTTAGAAATAGCAATCACGTATGAATGCTTCTAGATTTATTGTACATAACAATAAATAGATTTATTGTAGTTAGGTGTCGTCCACATATGACGTCACGTAGTTGGGGGAAAAAAGGGGGGGGGGGGGGGGGGGTCCAAATTTTGTGACTGTGTAACAATGGGGGAAGGCAGGGTTGGTAAAATGGGACGTCACACAAAAAATAAAAGTGTCATACTCATTATTTTGAAGGGCATATTTACTAGTTGTAATTATTTTATTCCCCGTTTGATTGTTTCCCTTTTACAATGAAGAGGATAGATAACATCCCTTGAATTAAAAAAAAACATTAAACCAAGATAATTTTTAAAATTCAAAATTTAGCAGAAAATGGGTGAAATAGCTTGAACAAAGTAAGTTCCTCAGTCTTTGAAATGTGCTGCAGATGTTGAAAGGTTAAGACGGTAGCTTTAGTCTTTGAAATGTGCTGCAGATGTTGAAAGGTTAAGACGTTAGCTTTAGTCTTTGAAATGTGCTGCAGATGTTGAAAGGTTAAGACGTTAGCTTCAGTCTTTGAAATGTGTTGCAGATGTTGAAAGGTTAAGACGTTAGCTTTAGTCTTTGAAATGTGCTGGATATGTTGAAAGGTTAAGACGTTAGCTTTAGTCTTTGAAATGTGCTGCAGATGTTGAAAGGTTAAGACGTTAGCTTTAGTCTTTGAAATGTGCTGCAGATGTTGAAAGGTTAAGACGTTAGCTTTAGTCTTTAAAATGTGCTGCAGATGTTGAAAGGTTAAGACGTTAGCTTTAGTCTTTGAAATGTGCTGCAGATGTTGAAAAGTTAAGACGTTAGCTTTAGTTCTGTCCCTGTCATTATTCTGACGGTATATTTACTTGTTCATCTCTCAGTTGATTGTCTATGGACTCTTTTAATTTCTCAAGGATGATTCTGTGTAATACTTTTCCTGGCACTGAAAAATAACATTATTCCTTTACAATTTGTACACTCTTGTTAATTTCCCTTCTTAGGAAACTTGGCCAGATAAGCTTTCTTTCATTCTGCTGGTATTTCCTCTTTCTCCCAGACTTTGCCAAGTAGTTTTAATTGTTTTGTTTTTTTAAGAGGTATCAGTATCTGCTTTGATGGCCTCTGCTGGAATGCAATCTGGACCAGCTGCTTGTCCATCTTTCAGAAGATTTATGGCTATCTTTATTTTGTCTCTACGTGGTCGTTAACAGTTCATTTGTAGCTTCTCTTCTGCTGGCTGGATGTCTAGAGGATTCGTTGGAGCTGGTCTATTGAGAAGTTCCTCAAAATGTTCTGTCCATCTCTTCATTTGTTCTTGTATATTACTAAGCAATTTTTCATTCTTATTTTTGATGAGGATGTGACAGGGCTAAGGGTCACGGCACCAAATAAAGTTTTATGTAACAGCGCACATGCTGTTTGTAAATAAGTTTGTTGATCTGTCAATTGTGCAAAGTTCAGATCAGATCGGATTACCTCGTACAAACATGAGGCACCTGTTATGTTAATTAAAGTGTTTATGTAAGTGTTCAGGGGTCAGAAAGGCTACACGCCCTAGATGTTGATTACAACCAATATCTAGAATTATGAGCAACCTTGTTCAACCCATGTAGGTTCTTCTGGATGAGAATGCAGCTACATGCTGGTGTTTCTTGGCACGTGATATTGCTTATAATATAATGTCATTTCTCACCTTTAGTTTGTTGACACAGTTCATCTCGCAGTAACCGATAAGTCATTGACGACACTTAACAAAGTCACCACGAAAACTCACTATTTCATTGACATAGTCTTCAACGATACCAATCTCTTAACAACAATTAAGTAATTCACTGACAACAACTACTATAAAGTTAATATTGTTTATTTAAGATTACTGACATTTCTCTTCACCAAATACAATATGAATATAATAATATTAAAGCATGCACTGTATGTACACTGTCGCATAGAGATTTATGATCAATAAATTTTCTATATTCTTTTCTTTTCTACCCGTGTCCTCTAATTTATTATCGCTCTTTTATCCTTTTCCTGTTTTTCTCATTCGTTCGTTTGCGACAAAATATTACTTTCCCATTCTGACTTTTGCCGTTTCTTTTCTCATACTAGTAACGCATTTTATTGCGTAATATGTCAGTCCCTGGATGTGAACGAAACAGTGTGAGAATTCGTCTCGTCAGACATAGAGAGCAGACATTTGTCTACATTTTCATATGATACGAGTTTTTCTTCGGCTAGTTTCTCGGCGTGAGGTGTGGAAGGCGCCAATCTGCATAGCTCAGAAATGAGACATGTCGTTGTAGGTGTGAAGACGCGTTTTGGCAGTTATGGCCAGCGTCTAAGTAATGTGAAGTGTTAAGAGAGAGAGAGAGAAAGGGGGGGGGGGGGAGACCGGCGCTATTTCGGGTTTTCGTAATAGCGTGGGATCCTTTGTCCGTTTTCATATATCTACACGAGTAGCTTAGACTATTCATTCAGTTCTCCAAATTTTGCAGTAGACAGGTTGCTCGTGCTAAGGAAATAAGCTTGCATAGCGAAAGTTCTTAGTTTGACTCGACATTCTGCCGAGCTTCTAGACTAACTATATGAGTGAATAAATTCTAGTTCGTGTTTTAGCTTGTAGTTCTGCTTGGAGGTAAATATTATATATATCTAGTAGTATTGAGTGATTCAGTGATAACCGCTTACTTCATTTTACTAGTTAGATTTCTGTGCAGAAGAAATTAAATTTATAAGTCTGTTATATTCTCTAGTTGACGTGAAACACGTGGATAGCAAAATAAATTATAATTTCTAGCTTAAACTCATGCAGCTATAAATAAATTTAATTAAATTGCTAGTAATTAGTCGAGAATATTTTAAACTAACTTATAACTGCACTGATTGATCATTGAGTATTGACGAAATACGTATGTATTTCCTAACTCATGATGACTGATTTTAGAAATATAACTTATTTCATGAGAGATTTAAACGATAAGACAAGCTCTACGCTTGCAGTTTATAATGTAAGTTATAACCGAGGAATAGTATGTAGAAGTATTTTATATGTTGTTTTCTCTTTATTCAGTGAAACTGGGGTAGCCCAACTTTACCAACGGTTTTAGTACTGAGAAACATCTGTGAAGAACAAAAACATTTTTTTTCTTAAAGACTTGGGTGTATAAAGTAACATGTCTGGCATTGCGTTGGCATCCAGAACGACAGAGTACCCATGACATGAACTTTAAGATTAAATGAAGTAACGGGCCCATCGAGCCAGATTTAATTCTTCCCGAGAAAAACCTCAAGTACATTTCAGCCCTTGTGGCAAGTAAAATATTACTATCAGTAACATTCCGACGGAGTTCTGACTAGTTGTGGTGTAACCAAATAAAGTCCTATACTGAGAGAAGGCACCGACCTGACATTCCTCGTTATTAGAAACCTAAGCTATTGACACTATGCTCGCTGTTAACGTTCGTGTCTGGACAATTTTAATGTGACCTAAACAGACACCCAAAAGTAATAATAACCAAGGAAACGTTCCCTGAAGTAGTGAACTCAACCTGACTTTGCGGGACTGGGGTTCCCTTGGCCAAGACTAACCCTGGAGATTCTGTATGTGCATGTCCTAAAAATTGTTTTTTTTCCAGAAGTTGCTACCAAAGCTGTAAGTACGAATGCAAGCTAGTGATCACGGCTGACTGAATAGAGTGAATGCAGGACTGAGTGATTCCTTTATTGTTGTATTTTGGCACCCATTTTGCTGTCTTAAATTTCTTTATGCAAGTTTTTTTGTTGCTAACAATATTTTCCTTAGGATAGATCAGAGTATCAAAGTCTGTTCATACCTTTAAAGGGAAATCTTAGACTATAGCATATGTATCCGTGACTCTTTGGGGCTATCACTTTTCTTCTAACAGGACTGTGGGATATACATCGAGGGAAAAGATCATACCTCTGGGTCTATCATTCTTGTAGCAATTCATCGACTTATGATTATTTGTATATGTTTGATGTAAATTTTATGTGTTGTGATGGAATTTTATTATGATAATTAAAATTCACTTGAACTTATTCCAGTGTGTCGGTCAGTTCGTTCCCAATTATCTATATTTCCATTGTCATAGTTTCACGTCTGTGTGTCTATTGTAGTCACTTAGGTGTGTGTGTATGTGAGGGATATATATATTACTATATATTATACTAGACGGTCTGACAAATCTTAATCTGTTGTAGATGATAGGCTGACTGAGAGAAATCATCTCGAGGGTCAGAGACCGACTCTAATATATTTCCTCCATCTCACTCGTGAAATCTATTTCTATTCTATTATCTCTCACTGAGCTATCACTGGTTCTAATCTATTCAGAAGGGATCAACCCACGTCTTAATTCCCCTATCACAAATCTACGACGTACACCAATATAATAATTATAATTTTCGTTTCTATTTCTCTTGCGCTAACCTTACTAATCCTATCATCATCTAATAAGTTGGGAACCTCTGTTCTCATTTTTCTCAATTAATATACTCTGTCCCCATAAGGACAAACACCTGAGAACCATTGTTCTCTTCATTACATGAAAAACTATATCAACTCACAAGTTACACTGATTCTCAAAATCTCGTGTAGAGTAATATTATCTGATTCTCAATAAATTCTCGTGTATCAGTAATATTATCACTTCCTTAAAATAATTGAACAATTTCTTATTAAACTTTTCACATCTAATAAGTTGGGAACCTAACTATAATTGAGTATTGAGTCAGTGGTTCTCATGATGTTTACTTACAAGTGGCATCAAAGGCTAAGCGCCCGGAATAAATTCACCACTATTTATTTATCTATTGCCTGCCAGTCTGCAGGATCACACATTGCGTTACTACAACCGCGTAAAGTTATAAATATTCATTATATTCTAAATCGTTAATACGCAGAAATAATATTATCCTTAAAATGGCCTAAGATCCGTTTGTGGATCACTATTCACCTTAGTGGATAAAGATAACTGGTTAACAGCTTGAGAACCACTATATCTCTTTCTTACTTCGTTACAATCCTTGGAGTTACTTGTAATATTCAGAGCCCTCCCCAAACTCTACTACTCAACAAATAATCTGTCCTACTAATGCAAACCACAAAGTATATCGGAGCACTACAGAGTCGAACCAAAAAATGTAAAGCTCGACGAAATACTCTCTCCAGTTATCTGTACTTAAAAGACAAGTTATTCTAACACTAGCCGAGATTATCTAGAAATGCTCTTCTTAATATTTATTATTATAGCTATTCTCTACAAAAACATTATCTATAAAAATTTATAATTATTTCCTACTTTATCATTTGTCCATGTACTGGTTAATCCAGCACACGGACTTATAACAAATTCCTACATTTTTAGTTGTCTTAATTATTAAGTTGCCTGTCTAAAAATCTCTACGCTCTCTGTCCTAGTGTGTTCTAATCTGTATGAGCGTAGGTATTTATTTTTCTACCATGTTACACCCGACACCTGTTTCCTCTGCTCTTCCATGGGGAAGAATCAGGAGTTCATGATTCTGTCATCACTGCTGACAGAGCAAATGCTGATTTCGGCCTATTTTGTTAAATCTAATGACTCTTTCTCACGTCCCAGATACGCGACACAATTGCACTTCTACGAATATTCTCATGAATATAAAATACAAAACAATTAATCAAAATGTCTCTACATATACAATGTCCCATTCACACGCACAGTTGTTCGGTGCTTATGGTTGAAATCAAATTCCTTTTCCTAAATGTAATTAACATCAATCAACATTACATTCTTTTCTCTTATTAAATCATATTTGTTCTCAAACGACCTTGAGGTGTGAGAACCATTCTATTAAATTTCACATCCGTAATCACACATTGTTTATGCTTCGCGCGAAAGGTAGCGGGCAATGTTTGTATTTGCGTGAGATTAAACTGTGAGAAGTGAAAACGTTGTTCGTTACCAAGCTATCATAAGTTTGATTTTATATTGTAACGTATACATTAAACACTGTCTCATACGAGAATAACGCTCCAGGTGGAGTATTTGTAAGGTAAGCTAAAGGATCCCGTTACACGACTATTGAGGCATATTGGGAATACGGTGTTAGGCCCATATTTTCTTGACCATCGGCACACTAGGGGTGATGTGGTCAGCATCATGCCGGCCGCCTTAACCTTCCCAGAGTTGCTCTGGTACCCAATTCATGAGGCTGGGTCGACCCCGGAGCCGTTTGCGGTCTAAAAATCCAACCTCAACTGGGGATCGAACCATGGACCACCGAGCTAGGAAGCCAGTGCACTAACCACCACGCTACCGCGGCTTTCGAGTATTTGTAACGTATGTATTAAAGCTGCAGGAGGAGCATGGTGTACGCTGCTACAAGGCCATTTGCTTGCATATATTTCCCTGTTAGCTTCGTTGTGCTGATGTACAGATCCCTCACATTTCCTTTGAATGTAGCTTCCTCTGCTTCCCTTGTCAACTGTTCAATGTAGTTCCTTTTGTCCCTGTTTATACTTCTTCTTACTTCTTTGTTTGCTTCTAATTCTATGTACACTTTCTGAGCCTTGGCTTTGGAGCTTCTGGTTTTTCTTCTGTTTAAATCTGCTTTCTTGTTTTTCCTGTCTTCTATCTTGTTTATGGTTTCTGTTGTTATCCATGTTATGTTCTGATGTTCTCTTTTTCCCATTACCTCTCAACATGTTGTAACCGCGTATACCGTAAGTTTTCAGATACAGGCTATATTAACATATAAAATAAATTTTTATAGAAACAGAAGATTAAAAAAGTCTTGGCGCAGATGTTTAATTAAACCAGGTTAGCTTCGAAAAGCCACGCATTATTTTAGGCTAAGCTTCGCTTCGTAACGCCAAGCATTAATTAGGGTAGCTTCGCTTACGCCAAGCATTGGTCACGTGATTTTCCCACCAATGGTTAGGCTGAGTCTTTCTTTCCCCGGAATGAACAAGAGACGAAGCCATTTTTTTTTAGTCAGTAATGAATTTAGAGCGGTGGAGACAAGACGTAATTCTCTTTGCTCAGTGATATTCTATAGAGGAGATTGACTTCGCACAATTAATGCAACTGTGTAACTTCGAAATGTAGAATGCGATGATTTGTGAATTCACGAGAAACGTAAGTAGTGCTAAGAATTGCATGCAATAACTGTTAGAGCCCACAGTCATAACTGAAACGGAGCTACGCTCGAAAACTGGGTAAAGAATTGTAAACCCAGGCATATATCTGAACCTTTTACCAAGAATGAAGGTCCTTAAGCTGAGAGAAAGTCAAACTAAGGAATACTAATGAATAAGAGAAAGTTTGGCTCTTCATTGAAATGAAGAGATAAGAAAAACGTGAAATCTAGACCACATTAACAAATAAACGAAGGAACACTAGAAGGATAGAGGAGCCACGCCATGTTTTAGCAACTTGAAAAGATTACGAGATGCAATAAGGAATATTGCATCATTAAAATAATGCATTGACTCGTTATGCTTGTTTATTAAATGTCAACATGCTATTATGCAAATTTGGTGTGGTTACCATTTGACTTAACCCAGTTCTTGTTGGAAATTGAATAAACATTTGTTTCATTGAACACAAATGCTGTTGACGAATCATATGTTTGCAGTTAGCCATCATACCAATTATTAAAGGATCATGCCAAAGCTAATCGTTGCAGGTGCAACACAAATAATAACCATATGCTCTAAAAAAAAAAATAAAACATCATAGAGGATTGTCCCCGAACCTGGTAAATTCCTGTAAGTCTGTAGAGAGAAATCATCACCTCTAGCAGGCTAGCTAGTAATCAAAATCTAATACTCTCGAGTTAAACAGCAAACCCCACTACCCTGCCCGGCCACACATTGCAACTTGTTGCCTAGTGACCAGTCCTCTACAAAAGAGCAGAAGCGAAGATGGATCAATTAATGGAAAATTTCCATCAACTTGGGGTAGAACAGCAGCAGCAACAGGAAAACAGATTCGCTCAAGCACAACCACTGCAGCCCCAGGACAGACAAAATATGGAAGGACCAACAATAATAGCGCTACGGCAAATTACTGAAACCCTACAGAAAAATGACAACTACGCGAAATTCACACAGGTTAGATCCATTGTTCAGCCGTTTGATGGAAACAAAAAAAAAAATTTCAGAAGATGGTTGTCCGACATGGATAAATTTGCGGCACTAGCAGAGGCAACAACGGATGAAGAGAAAAAGAAAATCGCTCTGTTAGGTTCTGATTCGTACGTGACTGATTTTTTAAGAAGGAGGTCCCAGCAGTACCCCACAGAAACCTACGAGTCCCTAAAAAAAAGAGCTCACCCAGAGATATGGGGAAATCATAGACAAAATGCATGCTTGGTCAGTCCTTAGAAGCATGAAACAGGAAAGAGATGAATCGGTACAACTTTTTGGAGATCGATTCCTCAATATGGCAGAAGAGGCATTTTGCGGAGAAATCCCTACCACACCTGATGTAGAAATACAGTTAGTGGGGATATTTGCCGATGGCCTTAGAGCGGAAAATATCAGAAGGCATCTTATTAGAAAAGACACCAAGACTATTGCTGAAACAATCCAAGCAGCAATACAGGAGGAAAATCTTCACCGAAGGTTCCAACAAAGAGCAGGTAGGGAACCCCGACCAGAATATAGGGACTATGATGAGCATGAGCCTATGGAAGTTGACCATACCAGGAGGCAATGGACTCGCCCACGAATACGTGATGATAGACCCCGCAATTATAGACCCCCCACACAGAGGCAAAACGACGTCAATAATGTCAATACAAACGGATGCTTTACATGCGGTAGGCTCGGACATGGTTACAAGTCCTGTAGAGCAAATTACAATCATGCACCACCCAGAAGAGGAGGTTACCAACCACAACAACCCGCACCACCCCCACGTGATTACACCAGAAATCAGTATACCAGAGGCGCACCTCAACCCCTCATGCGTCAGGGAAACGGCCGCGCCACTCACTAAACAGGACCGTTAGTGAGGGCAACAATCACAGAAACTGGTCCAAAACAAAAGAAACAACACAGAACAGAAATTGTCAAGTGGGCCCATCCAGTAAAATACAATATGAAGAAATGTTGCATGATGGAACTAAAATACATCCGGACCCCAGTTCCTGCATCATGTCTATACAGGGCCAACAATATAGGGCACTGGTAGATACAGGAGCATCCATCAGCCTTATTAGGTTCCAGCTGTTCAAGAGGATCCAACACTTAGTACGATTTCAACCGTCCAAAACACACCTAGCTTCAGTCACGGGACAAAGACTAAATTCAGTTGGGACAGCATGGCTAAAATTTTCCTTAGGCGAAACAAATTTTGAACACCCATTTGTCATTACTAAAGGAATGTCTAGAAATCTTATCCTAGGGAGAGATTTTTTTTAACAAACACAAAGTTCGAATATACTATGACCTCCACAAAATCAAAGTCAACAATACGTACATAGATCTCCAGGACGATATCCACATAGCGTCTTTAGTAAGGATTACAGCTCCCATAACGGTGGCTCCAAACTCCCTGGTCATAGCAAAAGGCAGAGTAAAAAATTCTGAGTACATAACACCAGGGCAATCAATTCAAGTACAGCCCCTAGCAGAAGAAAGCATTATTGATGACCCATTGTTGCAAATTACAGAGGGAATCGCTGAAGTCTCGAAGTCCAGAGATTTCCCCATCATGATATTGAATATGTCAGGAAAAACTACCACTATAAAAAGAGGCACAGTTGTAGCGCAAGTGGATACGTCAACAATAAGACAAACCAAAACCAATAGAGACCATCCACAAATTGTCTCAACCACTCCCACTGGACATAATGCACGAAATCGCAGTACAAATAACCATAGTACACGGAAAGTAAACAGTTATAAGGCAGAAAAAAGGCAGTAACATCAGTCACAGTCATGTTACACCACAGCATACCCTACCCAGATGGCAGAAACGAACCAGTCCATACATAAGAAGAGAAAGGCCACAGTATGAAAATGACTATAATTACTCATTCTTGCGCCCCAGCACACCAAGAGAAAAGATGAAGTGCTGTATATCACAGAGTAACAGAGAAACAGAAATTGTCTTGCCAGGAGGATATCCAAAGCGACAAGACAGTGATACATGCCCCATGGAGTATCAATATAACTCAAAAACAGGTGGATATGATAAAGTCCCAAAACCAATTGAAATTTCCGAAGAAAAGGAAGAATTCTTATATGACTATACCACAGGAGGATACTATAGCAGCAAAGTTGGAAACAGAAAGAATGAAAAATTTTCGCCCAGGGAAAGAAGACAGCCCTATAGCACAAACAGAAGAAATACAGTAACGTACGCGGATAAGCGCAGTTACGACAGAAATAATCAGAAAAAATGGCACAACAACGACTACCCCAGAAATATAATAAGAAATGAATATACAGTAAATGCAGTGACAAATGGAAATGCACACAGTACATGGCAGAGGAGACAGTACCAAGCACAGCCCAATGAACGGCAAAGAACTACGCAAAAGAAAGCCACATACCAGGAGCAGAGATTTTCACAAGATGCAAGAAAAATGTCCCAAAATTATGGGAATGAAACGGAGGCATCAAGACAGACCAGAGATATCATAGCAGATCATAAATACAGAGAGAGAGAATAGCTCAGTTACTTGCAACCCTGAATGCCACAGAAGATAATAAGCAACGTTTGAAAACGTTTGTAGAAAAGCACCAAGATGTATTCGCACTCAATGACATGGAATTAGGCAGAACTAACACTGTCACAATGGACATTCAAACAACCACAGAGGAGCCAATACATATGAAACCCTATCATACGCCCTTGAAAAATAGAGAACTCGTGGAAAGGTCTATAAATGAAATGCTACAGGCAGGAATCATCGAAAGATCCCGTTCCCAATGGTCCTCACCCATAGTGATCGTAACAAAGAAAGACGGCTCCAGTCGCTTTTGCTGCGACTACCGTGCCCTTAACAAAATCACAAAAGTCATTTCCTACCCCCTCCCCAGGATAGACGATCTACTTGCGACGTTAGGAAAGTCTACATACTTTACCACACTTGATGCAAGGTCAGGCTTTTGGTGCATCCCCATGACACCTGAGGCAAAACAGAAATCCACATTCTGTTCACATATGGGAAGTTTTTTTTGGAATGTTATGCCATTTGGTCTAAAAGGATCTCCAGCAACATATATGTCACTCATGGATGAAGTGTTAAAGGGTCTACATCCATTTGCCCTGGCATACATAGACGATATCCTGATACATACCGCAGGCACGATGGAAGACCACCTCCGCAAGGTTGAAACAGTGTTTGATAGACTCAGGCATCACCAAATAAAGTTAAAACTGTCGAAGTGTGAGTTTCTAAAGACAGAAACAAAATATTTAGGCTTTGTCATCAATAGACATGGCGTCAGACCTGATGAAGATAAAGTCAAAGCCATAAGAGAAATGCCTAGCCCCAAGACGGTGAGACAAACACGCTCATTTATTGGTACAATAGGGTACTATAGACGCCACATCATCAATTTCTCCAGAGCAGCAGAGCCTTTGATAGCCCTTACCCGCAAGTATGCACGCTTCAAATGGACAGAAGACTGCCAGAGATCCTTTGAGTATCTAAAAAATGCCCTAACCACCATCCCACTGCTTGGACATCCAGATATTTCTCAGCCCATGATACTATACGCCGATGCCTCAGATAACGCAATTGGTGCTTGTTTGGTCCAACCTGTACTAGAAGATGAAACACCCATCCTACCAAACATTCCAAATGAGAAACCCATTGCATTCCTATCCCACGCATTGTCAAAGTCACAAAAACGGTGGACCACCACTGAGAAAGAAGCATATGCTATTCACTATGCAGTACAAAAGTTTGACTTTTACGTCAGAGGAACTAAACTCATTATAAGAACTGATCATCAACCTTTGGTTAACTGGCTCACCAAAACACAAGAACAGCCAAAGAAGTTACAGACATGGGCAATGAATTTACAGTCCTACGACACCACTATCGAACATATCCCAGGCGAAATGAACACCTGTGCAGACCTCTTATCCAGGATTAAATATGATGATGAAACTGAAGTGAAAACAAATAGAGTCAAAAAATGATGGCACATCCTCAGAGATTGACGATAATGCTAAAGAAATTAATGAAATTACTTCATCAAGTCGAAGAAGTACCTCAGATTCCGCCACTCAAGTAGAAGAAGAAAGCCAAGAGATGTTTGACATGAGAGTAGAACAAGCGAAAGATGCAGAAATTGTCAAGCTGCTCACATACGTGAAAGAAAACCCAACAAAAAGTAAAGATTTTACAGTACACCCAACGGATGGAATTCTATACTATATTGATCAGAAACAAGAAGGGACACTAAGAAAAGTCATTCCAGCACATCTAGTCCCAGAAGTATTGCTACAGTTTCATGATAACAACGGGCACATGGGAAGAGACAAAACAATTGATGTCATAAAGAAAAGGTATTATTGGCAAACTTTCTACAAGGACATTACAGAATATGTAGCCACCTGTAGAACATGTAAATTGAGAAACATGAAGCCACATTTAATTCCCCTTCAAGAAATGCAACCTTCCCATTACCCCATGCAAACAGTGAGCATTGACTTATCAGGTCCTTACCCACTCACCCAATCAGGCAACAAATACCTCCTGCACATAGTTGACCAATACTCTGTTTGGCCAGAAAGTTACCCACTCAGTGATGCCACATCGCAGTCCATCACGCAAATTTTTTTACAAGAATTCATTCCCAGGCATGGCTGTCCAAAACGAATCATTTCAGACAACGGTAAACAGTTTATAGGTAACCCATTTAAAGCCACCTTACACCAGCTGAATATTGAGCATACTACAACCACTTATTATTGCCCAAATGCAAATGGCAGAAATGAACGCATGCACGCCACCCTACATGATATTATTAGCAAATATATCAAGGGGAACCACCAATACTGGGACCTATACATTAACCAAGCTCTTGAAGCCATCCGAGTAAACGTGAACGATACCACAGGAATGTCACCCTTTCTCATGCTATACGGAAGAGAACCAAACTTTCCGTTAGACACCCTACTTCGCCCACAAAGAAAATACATGGGAGAAGACCCCATCGAAATAATCCTTCAAGAAAAGTATAAAGCTCACCAGATTGCACAACGAAATACGCAGAAGGCATTTCACAAGAAACAGAAACAACATGATAAATCAGCCAAGCTACCAACATACAAAATAGGAGACAGAGTATACTACAAGAAACATGTACGCAGTTCAAAATTCGATGACCGATGGTTAGATGGCTACAAAATCATGAAACAAACTACGCCTGTAAACTTCATTATTTGGAATGAAGAGAAACAACACCAAACAAAAGCTCACGTAAAACAAATAAAAATTGATAATCACCGGCCCATTCCGCCTCTGACGACAAATACAAGACCAGTCAGAAAAGCCACCCTAAATTATAATCCATCCAGCACAGATTCGTCTGACATATCAGAGTCAGAGACGACAGACTCTGAATTTTACCAAGACGACCACATACCCAGACCACCCACAGATGAAATACATCGAGCAAGACAACAACGAGACTCGTCCGAAAGCGAAGAAGATATCCCACCACTTGAATTGCGTAATCGACTCCAGGACAGAGACCTGCGCATTAGAAATGAAGAAATAATGCCTCAGACGTCACACGATGACAACAACCAAGCACCTTATATCCACACTCAAACTTACTCCCGCAGTGATAAATCGTCAGCTGATACCTATCACACCCCCAGTTCAGGCAGTTCTAGTTTTAACACTAGTGAAAACCAAACACTGCTATACCACAAGAACAAGATTGCTCGTTCAAAACAATCAGATCCTGAAGAAACTATACCCAAGCAGATTGTTGAACCATATACCAGCGATCTTTATGGAGACGAAACAGAACAAGACAGCATAGCTTTGTCAGACCCCAACGAACATAATGACAGAAAAATGGTAGAATTATACCAACAAGAAACAGACATTGATACAGCTAGTTCCATTGAAACCAGTGATGCGGATAGTACATTATTTGTACCAGTCAGCTCCAGCGTCAAACGCGCCTATAAAACAGAATCTGATGACTCAATCCCTAGCAACAAAATTCCGCGTATACAGCACAACTATATCAGACGAAAGATTCTGAAGAAACGCAATCATGTTCCAAAACCAAGCCGAGAAGTGTTAGCCTCATCTCAACTAGTCAAAAACAACAGTGTGCAAATTACTGTGCCCATTGTAACCGGTGCTAACGTTCAGCACAACCAGGTCAGAAGAAAAATCAAGGCGAAACATATACCTGCCTCAAAACCAACAGATGTTCCAGCCATACAAACCCCTACCACAGTGAAACCATCACCGCAATCAAAAGATGTTAAGCCATCACCGCATTCGTCAATGTCCTCAGTGTCCCAACAATCAGCAAATGCAGTGTCGTCGCCTATCACACCCGTCACCACTGCTACTCAGTATGATGCTCGCCTAAGCAGTCGGGACATTGCAAGGTTAGAGATGGCAGAGAAACTGAAGGACTACTAAAACTTTGCTGAGACACGCCCCTCAAGTCTTCAATGTACATGCCATCCCATGTACCGTCACCGCGAATGTGCACTTAATTTTTAACAATGTACTAACTCTCCCCATGTACTCTATTTTCAGTCTTGGACAGTTCAAATGACTTGCTTACAGACTAAGATGTCAAAGCCTCACTGAGAAAGTTATTTTTTCCAGCCTTAGAATAATGATGCCCAGAAAGAAATCAAGACCAGCCCACGGAGGATTCTAGTTAGACATTTTATTTGGATTATTGAAATAAAGATGACACAGATGATACAATGTTCTTTGTTTACAGACACCCTTATTAGTCAGACAGTTTTTGATATTCAGAATGTTACACAACTTTACCTATAACACATGTGTCATACTATTCTGTTGTAACATTGATCTCTACTTTTGAAACGAATCATATTCCATGTTTCATTCACCAGACTTCTTGTCCTTGCAGATCCAGAGTCCTGTATTTTCATGCAGACATCGTACACCAGTAGTTTTGTTTTCTTACCCCATACTAATATTTCTTTGATCTATATTATGCTAAACTCCTTTATATCTATCACCTTGATCAATCATACTGTTCATACTATGACATCTCTCAACAGCACATAATTCATACCCAAAACTAGTATTGTAGGTTATGCTATTTTTCTCCACAGGATTATTTCAAATGTACATTATTATTTTAGACCCAGATGTATATTAGTACTGTCAAAAATTTTACTGCCTATCACAAATACCCCAATGACATTTGCGCATGCTGAATTTCTGCAAATGAAGAATCCCTTGAGAGCATTAGTATATGCTAATCCCAGATTGAACAAATTGCACCTATTTGTTGATGATGCCTTTGCCCATGTTAAAGAAATAGCATTTGCACATGCTGACCTAGCAAATGAAATACCCCATTACCGCATGATAACCACTAATGACACATGAGATGAAGAAGCAACAGGTTATGTATGATGATGAAGATGACATTTTATATTAAGGTGAAACTTTATGTTGTCACAGCTGAGATTTTGTTGAAATGTTGATGCACAAAATCCCCCACATTAACATTGGAGGAGGAATAATCTTAGTCTTTCGTGGTTACGAGATAAGACAAGGATATAATAGAATATTTGATGAATACCATGGAACAAATCAGAGCAGATGATTGTTGCACATATGAGGACCATATTTGAAGTCATTATTGAAGGATTATCAGTAGACAAGAGACATAAATGAATTATGATAATCCCATGGAACCACAGGTACTAAGGACACAAAATGGAGATTAAATAATGGAAAAAAAAAATAATGACTGAATAATTGCTACACCCAGAGGTAAAGGAAATAGAGATACATCCGCATTTTTGGAGAAGATATCTTTTTTTTTTTTGATTTTTGCTCATTGCCTTTGTAATATGAACATTGTTGTATAACAAATGACTATTCCTTATCACGAATTACAGAATGTTGTAAGATAGTTAGAATAAATTGACAATGTACTATACTCATAACATACCCAGAATTACAGGAGAGAAAATAAATAAATGGTTGATGAAATTGGACATACTGAGATTTGCTCACCCCGAGGATATTGGATAAGAAAATAACGTTATCCCAAGGACAGACATGTCACAGATATAGTACATGGACAATTAATAAGGATATATTTCCAGTACAGAATAAGAGGAATAGGAAGGATCCACATTTTAAAATATTGGAGCACCATGAGCGATGAATTGGACTTATAAAGGAAATGGAAATGGTACACTGTATGCAAGGATAACCAGAAATAATATGGTTAAATAGTAGTCAGAGTGCAAGGAACTTTGTCTTATAAGAATATTGTAGATTCCTCACGATCAATTGAATATTTTTTCTTCCTTTCTATGTCACATTTTTGAGTGATGACCCCAAAATTTTTTTTCATCTCATATTGTCAAAAGTTCTTACATCTCAGTTAAATGTTTCCATAAATAATTGTTTGATGTGTTTTGCATAAATGTATTGCTAGATAAGGTACATAGGGAGTTACTAAGGATGAATTCTCAAGATAACAGGAGGACTAGAATAGATACAATGATATTGGTACACCATAAATGATACATTGGTGTTATGAAAAAAAAAAAAGAGACAAATATAAATTGTATACAAGGATGCCTCGAGAGTGACAACATGGATACATATTGTCAAAAGTATAAGCAGTTGTCTTAAAAGAGAAAATAAAGTAATACGGAACCCAATGTAGAAAATTCATGATGATTTGGAAACTATATTTTTCTTTTCCCTTATATTTCATAAAATGATAGTAACACATTCGTCTGTTGGTTGCTGAATAATTTGATGTTTGAAAATTGATGTATGGTAAGTCAAAGAAGATCGCTGAAGAATAAATATATATATAAAATAATATTTCTAGGGAAGAGTTCACAAAAAAAAAAAAAAAAAAAAAAAATACTGTATTGACAGAAAAGAAGGAATGATTAGAAATAACTGACTAATGGACAGGATCACCACCAGACGTACGGATATTAGAGACAAACATCACATATTTTGAAGAAAAAAAAAATGTAATATAGAACATTTTCTACAGTGACGGACTTAGAACGAGTTTATACACTTACCATTTGGAAAATGTCTATAACAAGGAAACATACAAATAAATAAATAAGGATAAGCCATGAGGTTTTAATGCTTTTATTGTGAAAAATGATTACTTATAAAAATGATGCTGGTTGTATTATCGTATGATAAATATGCATATTATGTTTAGAGATGTTTTCTACATGTAATAATGAGCAAGTGGCTCATTCACCCCACCACATCCAAGAGAATGTAATCAACTATATTTTTGAATGAAATGTAATAGATTATGATAATCCAGCCAAGTTCTGCAAATAAGATAGTTTATTGTTCATTCCTCAGTGTTGCCACTCGTCACATTTTTTTAGTGATGACCTTATGAGTGTTTTGCAGATTTTGTTAGGCAGTGTTGCCAATTTGTAAATTTGGTGAAAAATATTATGATGTGATGAATAAGTTACACTTTTTGAAGTTGATGTCCACTACTAGTTTTTTTTACATAGCAGACGACCTCATATAGACATAGGACCCCAGTATAGGAATTAAATTAAATTTTTTGGAAATATTTTTGGACTTAGAAAAATTTTTGAACTTTAAATTTTTCTGAAAATTTTTTTGAACTTAGAAATTTTTGGGGATGGATTTTTGTTATTGATAGTACTCAAATGTCTCCCTACGGGATACATTTGCAGGGCCCCGGGATCTGTATGTAACCGCGTATACCGTAAGTTTTCAGATACAGGCTATATTAACATATAAAATAAATTTTTATAGAAACAGAAGATTAAAAAAGTCTTGGCGCAGATGTTTAATTAAACCAGGTTAGCTTCGAAAAGCCACGCATTATTTTAGGCTAAGCTTCGCTTCGTAACGCCAAGCATTAATTAGGGTAGCTTCGCTTACGCCAAGCATTGGTCACGTGATTTTCCCACCAATGGTTAGGCTGAGTCTTTCTTTCCCCGGAATGAACAAGAGACGAAGCCATTTTTTTAGTCAGTAATGAATTTAGAGCGGTGGAGACAAGACGTAATTCTCTTTGCTCAGTGATATTCTATAGAGGAGATTGACTTCGCACAATTAATGCAACTGTGTAACTTCGAAATGTAGAATGCGATGATTTGTGAATTCACGAGAAACGTAAGTAGTGCTAAGAATTGCATGCAATAACTGTTAGAGCCCACAGTCATAACTGAAACGGAGCTACGCTCGAAAACTGGGTAAAGAATTGTAAACCCAGGCATATATCTGAACCTTTTACCAAGAATGAAGGTCCTTAAGCTGAGAGAAAGTCAAACTAAGGAATACTAATGAATAAGAGAAAGTTTGGCTCTTCATTGAAATGAAGAGATAAGAAAAACGTGAAATCTAGACCACATTAACAAATAAACGAAGGAACACTAGAAGGATAGAGGAGCCACGCCATGTTTTAGCAACTTGAAAAGATTACGAGATGCAATAAGGAATATTGCATCATTAAAATAATGCATTGACTTTTTATGCTTGTTTATTAAATGTCAACATGCTATTATGCAAATTTGGTGTGGTTACCATTTGACTTAACCCAGTTCTTGTTGGAAATTGAATAAACATTTGTTTCATTGAACACAAATGCTGTTGACGAATCATATGTTTGCAGTTAGCCATCATACCAATTATTAAAGGATCATGCCAAAGCTAATCGTTGCAGGTGCAACACAAATAATAACCATATGCTCTAAAAATAAAACATCATAGAGGATTGTCCCCGAACCTGGTAAATTCCTGTAAGTCTGTAGAGAGAAATCATCACCTCTAGCAGGCTAGCTAGTAATCAAAATCTAATACTCTCGAGTTAAACAGCAAACCCCACTACCCTGCCCGGCCACAATGTCTCATTCCATGTAATTTTTACTTGTTGCCAGTGGTCATCTGTATCTGCTTCATCATCCAGCTGTTGGGGTACTTGGTATTTGTTGGATACTGTGATTGGAAATATTTCTCTTATTTCCAGATTTCGTAGATATTCCACATTATACTGTTGTCTATAGCTATATTCTTCTTCCGTCCTTAGCCAACGACCGGCAAAGCAGTCAGTGGCCATTACGCCTAGTGGCGTCTTAAGGGCAACAGCGAATAGATTTTCTTTGCCGTTGTTCCCATCACGCCCAATGGCGTCTTTAGGGCAACGACAAATCAATCCGTTTGCCGTTGTTTCCGTAATCAAAGTGACTGGCAAACGGGTGATCAGCCCGTTGGGCTATAGCTATATACTGTTGTAAATTTCTTGAGTTTTAATTTTGTTTTGGCTAACATTTGGCGCTTGTGGAAGTTTTAATGGTAAAGTATTATACGGGATTGGGTAACCAGTCCCTTACCCAACCCTCCTTAATTGCTTTTTACGACATTCTTTGTAGTATATAGTGTTACTATTATTTGCTCCTCTTTCAGGCCACGGTAACACAATCTGATGAAATCAAAGCAATTGATGAGGTCACGTCCAACACACAAATCAGAATCAATTAAACTGTCTAGTCAGTCCTAATGTATGGCTCTGAACATAGCGAACAACAACAACAACAAGCGTTAGACTTTCACAAATGGGTTTAGAAAAAAGTAATCTCATAGTATATACTGCAGTAGGGGAAAACGTGTTAGAGGCTTCAAAATACTAGATCAAGCTTCGAGACGTGAAGTAGCACCTTCCCCTGCTCGCTGCTTGTGTTATTCCTGACCCAAGAGTAGAGTCAGGTATCTATTTACAGCTGAAGGACTGTAGTGTGACACCATCGTGTTTCCAACCGCGAGAGACCTGCGCTCTAACCACGGACGTTCCCATAAATGGGTGCTTGTCTAAATAGAAGGATTGAAGCTGTATGACAAGACCACTAATGTGGAACTGATGACACGAACCAGAAGAACCAGACATGAGAAGAAGACCTGGAGATGGATAATATAAACACTGAACAATAATAACCTCTTCAGTCATAAAACCCTTCAGTCATAAAACCCTTCAGTCATAAAACCCTTCAGTCATAAAACCCTTCAGTCATAACTGACTATGGGATTGCGCTCCTGAGGTGACAGCCCTCAGCTGCTTATTTTCTTGATGTTCCTTCCGACGTTTTCTCCTCTCTTCTGCTTTCCGCGAGAGCTTCTTTTCGCCCAATATGAGGTGGTTCAGTAGAGGGCATCGCCACTTGGTGCGAACGGCAGCTTTATCCTCATAGGTTGCTGGACTTATGTCCAGTGACGTCATGTCTCTCTTGCACTAAACCTCAGCTGCGGTCGACCAATTGTTCCTTTGCCATCTGCCAGTTGTACGTAGAAGATATCTTTTGGGATGCGACCAACTTACATGCGCGGACATGGCCAAGCCAGCGTAGTCTGCGCTGTCTAAGCAGTGTATACATGCTTTGAAGGCCAGCACGTGACAACATCTCGACATTTGTCACTTTGTCCTTCCGCGAAATACCGAGGATGCTGCGTAGACACCGTAAATGTAAGGTATTGAGCCTTCTTTCTTGCTTAGCATAGGTTATCCATGTCTCGCTGCCATATAGAAGTGTGCTGGTTACGCAGACGTTATATACCGCAACTTTGGTCTTCACGGTGAGTTTGGAGTAACAGTTTCCCCAAACACGCGTTGTGACGCGGGCAAAGGTGGCTGCAGCTTTGCCAATGCGGCTGTCAATTCCTGTGCTCAGAGAGAGTTTGTCGTTGATGGTAAACTTCAGGTGTACCACTGCCAATTCATAGTTATTGATAGTGATAACTGGTGCAGCTCCCACATCCTGACCAGGCACAATTTTTTTCTTTAGGCTTATTGTGAGGCCAAAATCTTTGCATGCTTGGCTGAAGTGATTCATCAAACTCTGAATCTCCTGTTGACTTTCAGTGACTTTTGCATCATCATCAGCGAATAACAAGTCTCTTATAGTGACCCTTCTGATTTTTGTTTTTGCCTGCAGCCTTGCGAGGTTAAACAGTCGAGCATTTGACCTAGAGTGAAGGCATATTCCTTCAGTTGCATCTCTGAATGCATTTTTCAAGAGCAAGGCAAATAAGATCCCGAAGAGGGTTGGAGCCAGGAAGCAGCATTGTTTAACGCCACTTCGTATGTCAAAGGGCTGTGACGTGCTTCCAGCATATTGGACTGTTTCTTTCATGTCGTCATGGAATAACTTTATCATTGCCAGCAATTTAGCAGGGCAGCCTATTTTCATGAAGATTTTGAAGAGCAGGAAAACTAGGACAGGCAGAAACCAACAGAAGAGCAACACTTCTTTAAAAAACTCGGTAAAGAAGTACTTGAGAATACTGAAAATTGTTCTTATTTAAATGCAGATATTACAATGCAGGAGTTTGTAAATGCAGTAAAGGAAAAAACAAGTACATCTTCAGGGCATGACATCGTGACTACGAAATCTTGAAACACATACCAAAAAGTACCATATAAATTATAACATCCCTGTTTAACAAAATTTGGAATACAGGAAAAATTCCCAAGACATGGAAAATAGCAGTAATTATTCCAATACTAAAACCGGAGAAAGATGCCCATGATGCCAGTTCATACAGACCAATTTCTTTAACTTCCCATCTAGGTAAAATATTAGAAACATAGTAAATAAAAGATTAAAGTTTTGTTTGGAAAAGAATAATTTATATAATCAAACTCAGTCAGGATTTAGGAAGAACAGATGCAGTATGGATCAGATAATTAAATTGGATCATGAAGTAAAATCAGGATTTCAAAAGAAAATTGTAGTATTTTTAGATATACGCTATATTATAGCCAGTGCTTATGATGAATGCTGGAGAGAAGGTGCTCTTTTTAAAATGAGGAAGATAGGAGTAACAGGTAAAATATATAATTATATATAGGTATTTCACTGTTCAGGTAAACAATGATAGGTCAGAACTGTATGAACAACAAAATGGAATACCCTAAGGATCAGTATTAAACACAAGGTCTTTACACTCCTTCACCTGGTTATTGTTTTTATTTGGGGATTTTGTTTAGTTTTTGTTTCGTTTCATATCGTTTTTATTGACTTGTTCTTTTTTTTAAATACACGCAAAATTGGTAATTTTTATTTGCTCTATTTACAATGATTTGACAGGTGATGTAATGCCACTGTCGCGTTCCGGCAGTTGTTCATATTACTTGGAATTGAAAACAATATACATCCTAATTATAACCCATCACAGGTTGAACAGGATATGTCTCATCATCAAATTAAACAAAAAAATTCTGGGCAACATTTAATTGATAAAGATGTTGCATTTGACGACGCAAGTGCTTTGATCAACTTAACAACTTGACAATATTTATTTTTAAGAAAAAAAAGCATCAGTTATGAAGGATTCATGCAGTTGCTGGCACATGTCTAAAATAAACAACTTCGCAGAAAACAAACAGAGGTCAATGTCCTCATTGTCCACCCGCCTTCGCATAAGCATTGATTAAGTAACCAGGTCGGTAGTGGACCTTTGTGTGTGTGTGTGGGGGGGGGGGGGGGGGGGGGGGGGGGGGGGGGGGGGTAATTATCAGTCGATGAAGATGTAAAAGGAAATAAGTGACTGAATTAAGTGAAACAATGATGCTCGAATGAATAATGACAGAGTGAAGACAGAAGCACTGGACGACAGGATAGGACGTTCATTACAGTACAGTACAAGTCATCACTATCATGCATTAATAGATTGAAATTAATGTCCTCTTTTTGTCTTGTACAGTACTCTGTTTTTACGTCAACAATTCAGAAAATGTCATCTTTTTGTTAAAAACGATATGGTCACCCTACCTAGGTTGTTCGTACACTGAACGGACAAGGGAAAACTGTACAGGTCGCAGCAGAAACGAGGGACTACAAGACAGATTTCCTGAGGCTATGCGAAACAAGGTGGAAAGGGTAGACAGGATGAAGCTGCGTACCATGATGATATCATCAGGACATGAATAAGAAAGCTCACACCAGAAGAATGGGGTAGCTCTAATGCTTTCTAAAGAAGCACATAAAGTACTCATAGAATGGGAAGCAATGTGGTCCAAAATTATAACAGCAACATTCACACCAGCCAAAAAGACAACAGAATTATATATATATATATATATATATATATATATATATATATATATATATATATATATATATATATCTATATATATATATATATATATATATACTGAAGCACATTAAAAACGCACCACTATTATATATACTGATGCCGAGAAGCTGGCAAAAAAAAGTGTGGGAATGGATTTTCCCCGTGTTTGCCATGCGGTAGAGAGCGAATAGCTGCTGGAATGGAAAGTGCAAGATTCAACCCATGGGTGTGTGTACAGACTACATGAAAACGATGAAAGTTACACGTGCAACACGATTCTCAACAGCTATGACCCTGAAAATGTGTACGCGTTGTGGCAGTATACTTGGTATAAAAAGGCCGTTGAGACAAAACACCCAGTACATGTGCTTGAAATGCCACGACTATCTGAAAACGACCGCCAACGAGCCATTGGTATGTTGGAGACCGGAATGAGCTCGCGGGCCATTGCCAGAAGATTGAATTGCCACCACAGCACTATTGTACGTCTCAATAAACGTTACGGAACCACTGGCAGTGCCCGGGATAGACTTCGGAGTGGCCAACCACGAGTTACTACCCCTGCGCAAGATCGTCATATTGTGCTGAGTCACCTAAGGAATTGACTCTCCCGGCAAGTCAAAACAGCAAGAGCAATAGTGGGTAGACATGGGCAAGTCTCTCGAATGACAGTCATACGACGACTCAGAGATACAGGCCTTACTGCAAGACGACCTTATGTTGGGCCAAACTTGACTCACAGACATCGTTAGCAGCGCCTGCAATGGGCAGAGCAACATATCAGATGGACTAGACTGCAGTTGAATGCTGTCCTATTCACAGACGAGAACAGATTCAACATATCCTTTGCAGATGGACGTATGCGGATTTAGCGACGGTGTGAAGAGCGCTTTGCAGATTGCTGTGTCAACCGATTTCGAGGTGGCAGTATTCACATTTGGGGAGGATTCAGTTTTCACCATCGCTTGCCTCTTCACGTCTTCCGTGGAAATGTTAATGCTGTGACATATCGAGATGAGGTTCTGGATGCACTGGTTGCTCCTGCGTTCACAATTTATCCAGACTTGCAGCTTCTCCAGCAGGATAACGCACGTGCATTTTTTTGTATTTTTGGTTTTCTCCCTTGTTTGCACAGAATGCAATGAATTTCATAACAATCAAATGTACAAATAAATGACCAGCATGGATTCATAGGAAAATGAATAAAGATTCCAAATATGTAAACTTGTAAACACTTATATTTACATTTCACACTCTCTTTCTGTATTATACACGTGGTGCGTTTTTAATGTGCTTCAGTATATATATATATATATATATATATATATATATATATATATATATATATATATATATATATATATATATATATATATATATATATATATATATATATATATATATATATATATATATATATATATATATATATATATATATATATATATATATATATATCTTTTATGATTGATTTTTGTGATTACACTTGATTCTTGCATAAGTGAACGATGAATGAATGATGGTGATTTACTGAAGAAAGTCGGAAGGAGAAGGTTGAGCCTCATCGTCGGAAACTTCAAACAATCTCATTATTTTTGCAGAAGGGGACTTTGATGGAGATCTTACAGGGCTTGATGTTGACGGCTCCGAATTGGACACACGAAAGGCGATGGCTTTCCCTGGTGTCAAAGGCCAGGAAAGGTCTGCCGCTCTACTACCAGAAACCGAGTGCCAGGTTCTAACTCGTGGTCAAAGATCACAAAGAAATATGCCGCCTACCGCGACAGAGAGTCCTGGACGAGTCAAAAATGTCTCCTACCAACATTAAAGAAAAAGGGGAGTGAACGTGTCCGATTAACGTGACAGACCAGTTACCCCACTTTACAGCTACAGAAGACCGAACAAAGAAATGAAATGGGCGGGTCTAAAATCAAGAAGAATTATGAGAGGTCTTAGCCCTCCTGAGTGCCAAAAATTATAACCAAGCACCACAAGGGCCTCATCATGCGACCCAAGCACTTCTACAACATCTTCAGGCTGGACTTCCAATTCTAAATCCCTTGCCATGTCAACAAAATTTGAAGCGATTTCCTCCACTGGATCCTCAAAACCTTCAAAATCGTCCATGAGTGTGAGAATGAGTTTCTTCCAAACACCTTTCAAAGTTGTTTCTTTAATTTCCTCCCATGCATCTCTAATTGTTTTAATGCCGTCCAAAATAGTGAAGCCTTTCCAGAAAGCTTTTAATTTGTTATTGCTTTGATCCGTTAGAAAGATCATCATTTAAGGCAGCTACAGCTTTTGCAAAAGTTCTCCTTAGATAATAAGATTTGAATGCTGAAGTCACACCTTGATCAATTGGCTGCAGCAATGAAGTTGTGTTTGCAGGCATGAAGGCAACTTGAATTTCTTTGAAGGACTCTAGGGTGGCCTGGTGCATTTTCAAGAAGCAGTAGAATCTTAAAGGGAATTTTCTGTTCCCTGCAATAAACCTCAACTGTGGGCTCAATAAACCTCAACTGTGGGCTCAATAAACCTCAACTATGGGCTCAATAAACCACAACTGTGGGCTCAATAAACCTCAACTGTGGGCTCAATAAACCTCAACCGTGGGCTCAATAAACCTCAACTGTGGGCACAATAAACCTCAACTGTGGGCTCAATAAACCTCAACTGTGGGCTCAATAAACCTCAACTGTGGGCTCAGTAAACCTCAACTGTGGGCTCAATAAACCTCAACTGTGGGCTCAATAAACCTCAACCGTGGGCTCAATAAACCTCAACCGTGGGCTCAATAAACCTCAACCGTGGGCTCAATAAACCTCAACCGTGGGCTCAATAAACCTCAACCGTGGGCTCAATAAACCTCAACCGTGGGCTCAATAAACCTCAACCGTGGGCTCAATAAACCTCAACCGTGGGCTCAATAAACCTCAACCGTGGGCTCAATAAACCTCAACTGTGGGCTCAATAAACCTCAACTGTGGGCTCAATAAACCTCAACTGTGGGCTCAATAAACCTCAAGTGTGGGCTCAATAAACCTCAACTGTGGGCTCAATAAACCTCAACTGTGGACTCAATAAACCTCAACTGTGGGCTCAATAAATGTCGTGAAACATTCTAAATCCACATATATAAATTAAAAGGTAAATGTAAAGCCTAACACATAAATTCAATAAAAGGGAAAGAAGAATGGTAAAGAACAGTGCTGTCACAATGACTGTACTCGAGATCCCCCTTTTTCTGCTTCGTCTGCATGTTCTCACGCTTTCACGTTTACTAGTAAAGCCTACAGCAGCATACACGCCTTTCTAACAATAAAACCTGTACTGTATTTCTAAGAAAACCTTGAGATAGACACACTGCGTAATGACCTAGATTAATATTCCATTAACTTCATTTTATACACTACGTTAACATAAACGAAAGGACAGATGGATTTAGGATAGAAAGAGAGAGGGCTGAACGGAGGACGTATGCAACACTAACACGCGTCTCGCGATTAAAATTAATGCCACCCCCAACGCGAAAGGCATGAAGCACTAACTTTTTTTCAGATGGAAAGTGATAAAAAACACTACCAATACGAGAGTTAGGTTTAAAAACATGATTAATGCTTATTAGGAAACATGACATTCTACTGTTTTATGTCTGAAATCCTGACATTAGTCTGACAGAACAGTCGAAAAGGCAGGACAGGTGGCGGTTCTAAACATAAAAAATAAAAAATACACGACTATCATAGAAAATGCATATTTTGAACGCAGCCACTTAGCTCCATTAAATTTATATATTTGGGTTCCTTAGGACTTGCTGACAAAGAATATGTTAAGTGTTACGCAAATAGTCTAGGAATTAACAAATTATAGCCATAATACTAGAGTGGTGCTGTCAGACAACACCAAATCATAATCGCACAGTGGCATGTTTTGAAACCACCATTTTACGGGAAATAGGCCACTATGTTAAATCCGATTTGATTGGAGGGAATGATATGTAAGGCTAAACACGATTAGTCGGATTGCAGATACTATTTTTGGTTGTTAGGGGAAACGCAAGAAGGGTAAATTTTTTCAAAAGCTTTCGTAAACATGGTCATATTGGCTAGACCCGCTGATATAGTCAATTAGGAGCGTCTGTTCAGTGCCACATTTTAAAATAAACTTACTAAGAAACAGTGCGTTGAGAACCAGCTCATATTTTTCTAAATAAAAGCCAGGGACAGAGGCGGATCGGAATTTGTGCCATTATTCATCGCCAGTCAACGTATTTGTTTATTATTCCCATGAATTGTGGGACCGTTGTCCTAACTTATTGAAGCAGCACCTGGTCGGAGTTTTGCTGAATCCAGAGGCTGATAGCATACCCCTTGGTCCAGATAGCGACCAGTGAGGTGTCTCAAGAACACAGTGAAGCAAGCGAGCAGAGGAGACTGTTTCCTGCCGCCATCACAGAAGATAAGATTCTGTGGCCAGAGCAGCTCAATCCTATGTGCCCCCGCCCTCCCCCCCCCCCTAAAACTGACAATATAGTAAATAAAGAGGGACAATAAATTGTTTCAATTGACAGGAACTGTGAACTTTTCCCAATACTATTTCCACCATAAGCAAACACTTGAAGTCATGATGACAAATAACCACCAAGCTTGAACAAGCCAGTATTACCTCATAGTACTACATCACAACTTACACACATATGATAATAATAATAAAATATGTCAATACAAAGATCATAACTATAAATTGTGTACATATAACTTGTAATTACATTTGATTGTGATTCCTGGTTCACTGTGTAGTTGAATCAGGATATCTATTATTGAAAGGAATTAATACATATATTTTTAAACTTTAACACTTGACTCATTTAAGATAGTCTTATAGAGTGTTTTATGTGTGTGAGTGTCAGAGTGTTGTAAAGTGTTGTGGAATAAATTAAATTGTTTATCTGTCTGTTGTTGTTGTGACTTACACTTCATCATTATCATAACCCTAGACATTCAACGTAGTCATCACAATATTCCAGAATAGGTCTGACTGAGGTATAAATGTGGTAGCAAGTAAGGTCATCTGTAATACACCACACTATTAGATACAGATACCTTCACAGCTGATCTCAGTCAGTACACTAAGTCCCCTATAAATATTTATATCATCCCACTTTACCACATATATTGGGGTCTCGCTCCCGGGATATTGAACTTTCTCCTATTATATATATTGGGAATAATAAAAATTTAAAAGGTATCCTTGGGTGAAAATAAATAAGGTTGAGCTCTCAGTGCCTGCGGTTGTCCTTAGATATTTAGTTAGAGATTGAGTTGTTTAGTTAGATATTGTTTACAATTGCCTGTTAGAAAATGGCCGACCTGGCAAAATTTCGATCTTCTGCTGTGCAGACTGCAAAAGAGTTAGGAATGGAGGGACAAGTTATGATTGCTTATGTCACTACTGAATGTGACAAATTTATTGAACGCGAAGAAAGAAGATTAGAAAAAGAGGCTGAAAGAAGGTTAGAGGCTGAAAAAGAAATTAAGAGGTTGCAGATTGAGGCTGAGGCTAAGAAATTGGAGGCAGAAAGAGAAGAAAAAAAGGCAGAAAGGGAAGCGGAGGAAAGAAGACAGGCTGCAGAAAGGGAAGACAAGCGATTAGCTGCAGAAAGGGAAGCAGAAGATAAAAGATTACAAAGGGAACATGAGTTACGACTAAGGGAGTTTGAGTTTCAAGGCCATGCTCCTGAAAATGGTGCCAGTCCCTTTACCTCCGATGCTAATGCTAGTCAGGGAGCCTCAACCTCAGCTATGAATTTTCATTTAGATCATTTTGTTGAGAAAGACGATGATATTGAGAGCTATCTAAATAGATATGAACTATTAGCTACCACGTATGGGTTAGAGAGAGAAAGGTGGAGCTTAAAGTTATCTCAAGGGCTTCGTGGGGCAGCTTATGAAGTTTTTGCCAAAATGAGCAGAAGTGATCAAGAAAATTAAGACATGCTAAAGCAGGCTCTTTTGTTAAGATATGAAAAGAATGGTGAATTTTATAGAAAAAAATTTAGGAATGCTAAACTACTGTCAGGTGAAACCTATCACCAGTTCTCTGCACGGTTAGAGACATACTTGGAGAAATGGACTTCTCTGGGGAAAACCCAAGATCTTAAGGAAATGATCCTTATAGAACAACTAAGAGAGTCCATGGCTCCAGACCTGAGAAAGTTTCTCATGGAACAAGGTGCAGAGAGACTGGGTGAGCTACTAAATGTCGCTGAAAGGTATCAAGCAGCTCAGGCAGAGGTATCAGGTAATAAAAAGAAACAGGTAGATATTTTTAAGGCACCACAAAACTTTGATACATTTGATCCTAGAGATCATAACAAAGGTAAGCACCAGTTTGATAGGCCACGGTATGACAATAAAAATAAAACCCCACAATTCGATGAAAGGAAATATGATGAAAGAAAATCTTTCAACCAAAAAAGGAGGTGGTGTAAAAATTGTCAGATGGACAATCATGATACTGACCATTGTAGAAGGAAACCTGTATATATGGCCACCCTTCAGATCAGGTCGACCTCAAGACAGGAGGAGGATATCCTGATAGATACCACTCCAGAAGAGATGAGGAAGGCACAGGCTGGGGATAAGACCCTCAAGCCTTGTTTTAGGAAATTGTCAACTTGTCATACAACTCCAGGCAAGGGAGATTTTTACATGAAAAACAAGTTGATTTACAGGAAGGCCGGAACTAGATCCAATGGTCACGGACAGTTGGTTCTTCCAAAGACATATAGGGCAGAATTAATAAGGAGCCTACATGTGAAACCAGATGAGGACCATGAGAAAATTGGTACCATCATCCAAAAGGTGGCTCACAATTATTATTGGCCCAAGGCAAGGTGGGACATTGAGAATTTTGTAGAAAGGTGTAGCATAGCACATGAGGGAACACCCACAAGTGGGAACATTGATCAGGACCTAGACACGCCACGGGGCAAACTTAGGCCTGACAATAAAAAGAATAATAAAGTGGACCAAATGGAATGGGAAGCCCCTTTTCACGGACAAGCTTCAATTAACTGTTTTACAATGGCCACTATGCAGAGAGTGCAAAAAGATGTCTTACCCCAGGATAAGCCGAAAATCCCTCAATCGGACTTAAACAAACTGGAGGAAGAGGATGTAGAGAGGAAATCTCTCATCAAGAATTTTAAGTGGGGAGAAAGCCCCAAGAAAAGAATTGGTAGCGGTCGTTTTGTGCATGATAATTCTGGGAAGAAAAATCATCACTATAGAGCTTCGAGTGGAAGAGACCATACCGGTGCATGGACAAATAGGTCCACAAAATTAAAGGTCCATATGTAGCGCTGTTAAGAACGTGGACTGATGAAAAGGCAGAGGAAAATATTACATCCTCATACCAATATGTGAATGAGCTGACCACTCGTTTAAAAACTGGCTGGAAACTTGCCAATGAAAATTTGAGACAAGCCAGGAAAAAACATGCTGCTTATTACAAAAGGAAAGCTAAAGACAGAGATTTGGCTGTGGGAGAGAAGGTACTGCTTCTTCTACCCGGTAGTCAGAATAAGTTACAAATTGGATGGCAAGGTCCATATACAGTTCTAGAGAAGGTGTCTAGAACCAATTATAAGATAGATAAGAAGGGGAAAGAAAAAATCTATCATGTGAATCTCCTGAAGAAATATTTGGAAAGAGAAAATCAGGAAGAGACACACTTGTTGACCTTGTCCATTGCCATGGAGATGAAAAAGGAACCCCTTTCATCATTTGAATATCCATTACACCCCTGTGAGACAGCGGCACATGTGAAAATCAGTACACATTTAACGAAAAATCAGAAAGAGAGAGTGAAACAGGTTCTAGAAAATCATACAGAGGTGTTAACAGACCGACCGGGGCATACAAACTTATTGGAATATGACATGAAACTGATAGACCCCACACCTGTCTGTATGAAACCCTATTCGATTCCTTTTGCTAAGGAGAAAGCCTTGAAGGAAGAGATAGACTATTTGTTGAAGGAAGGAATTATTTCACACAGTGAATCTTCGTATAGTTCCAGTGTGGTGCTCTTAAGGAAACCCCCTGGAGAACATAGACTCTGTATAGATTACAGGAGACTGAATGCTATCACAGAAGGACAGGTGGATCCATTGCCGGATACAAATCAGTTGTTTGCCAGGCTAAATAAAGCTAAATATTTCTCAAAAGTGGATCTGAGTAAAGGATACTATCAGATTCCAGTAAAGCCTGAGGTTAGACCATACCTAGCGTTTAGTACCTCAGAGGGACACTATGAGTTTAACAGATTGCCATTTGGATTGAAGAATGCGCCTAGTGTCTTCTCTAGAATGATGAGAAAATTGTTGGATCCTCTGAATAACCCATGCATCACAAATTTCATGGATGATATCCTGATAGCAACAGAAACATTTGAGGAACACATTGGCTCTCTGAACATGCTGTTTAATCGACTTAGAGAAGCGAATTTAACAGCCCGACCAACCAAATGTTGCGTTGGATGTAAAGAATTAGAATTCTTAGGACACACAGTCCATCAGGGAAACATGACCCCTGACCCCAAGAATTTAGAGAAACTAAAGAAAGCCCCGAGACCACAAACCAAGAAAGACGTGAGATCCTTTGTCTCATTATGTGGTTTCTACCAAAAGTATATCAAAAACTTTAATTCCATATGTGCACCGTTAACTGATTTGACCCGTAAAGGAAATCCAGATCGAATTACATGGACACCACAATGTGAATTAGCTTACTAGGAATTTAAGGAAAAGCTCACAAGCAAACCTATTTTGAAATTACCTGACTTAAGTCAAGAATTCATTGTAAGTACGGATGCCAGTAATATCGGGTTAGGTGCGACCCTGTTACATAAATCAGATGCACTGGATGGGGAATTAAGCCCAGTGGCATATGCTAGCAGAAAGTTGAATAAAGCTGAAATCAATTACTCAACTAGCGAAAAAGAATGTCTTGCAGTAATATGGGCGATAAAGAAATTCAATATTTATCTGTATGGGAAGGCATTCAAGTTGCAAACGGATCACAAACCCTTGTCGTTTCTAGCGCAGGCTAGACATGAAAATTCTAGGTTACTCAGATGGTCCTTACTTATGCAGCCATTTGAGTTTAGCATAGAGTATATTTCTGGAAAAACAAATCTGGGAGCGGATTTTTTAAGCCGCCATCCGTGTGATGAGAATCACCGTAAGCCCCAGAAATAATAATAAATTTCTCTATGTGTATATAGAATTATAGACTGACATATAACGTCTGTTTTAAGAGGGGAGAATTTGTCGTGAAACATTCTAAATCCACATACATAAATTAAAAGGTAAATGTAAAGCCTAACACATAAATTCAATAAAAGGGAAAGAAGAATGGTAAAGAACAGTGCTGTCACAATGACTGTACTCGAGATCCCCCTTTTTCTGCTTCGTCTGCATGTTCTCACGCTTTCACGTTTACTAGTAAAGCCTACAGCAGCATACACGCCTTTCTAACAATAAAACCTGTACTGTATTTCTAAGAAAACCTTGAGATAGACACACTGCGTAATGACCTAGATTAATATTCCATTAATTTCATTTTATACACTACGTTAACATAAACGAAAGGACAGATGGACTTAGGATAGAAAGAGAGAGGGCTGAACGGAGGACGTATGCAACACTAACACGCGTCTCGCGATTAAAATTAATGCCACCCCCAACGCGAAAGGCATGAAGCACTAACTTTTTTTCAGATGGACAGTGATTAAAAAAACACTACCAATACGAGAGTTAGGATTAAAAACATGATTAATGCTTATTAGGAAACATGACATTCTACTGTTTTATGTCTGAAATCCTGACATTAGTCTGACAGAACAGTCGAAAAGGCAGGACAGGTGGCGGTTCTAAACATAAAAAATAAAAAATACACGACTATCATAGAAAATGCATATTTTGAACGCAGCCACTTAGCTCCATTAAATTTATATATTTGGGTTCCTTAGGACTTGCTGACAAAGAATATGTTAAGTGTTACGCAAATAGTCTAGGAATTAACAAATTATAGCCATAATACTAGAGTGGTGCTGTCAGACAACACCAAATCATAATCGCACAGTGGCATGTTTTGAAACCACCATTTTACGGGAAATAGGCCACCATGTTAAATCCGATTTGATTGGAGGGAATGATATGTAAGGCTAAACACGATTAGTCGGATTGCAGATACTATTTGTGGTTGTTAGGGGAAACGCAAGAAGGGTAAATTTTTTCAAAAGCTTTCGTAAACATGGTCCTATTGGCTAGACCCGCTGATATAGTCAATTAGGAGCGTAGGTTCAGTGCCACATTTTAAAATAAACTTACTAAGAAACAGTGCGTTGAGAACCAGCTCACATTTTTCTAAATAAAAGCCTGGGACAGGGGCGGATCGGAATTTGTGCCATTATTCATCGCCAGTCAACGTATTTGTTTATTATTTCCATGAATTGTGGGACCGTGGTCCTAACTTATTGAAGCAGCACCTGGTCGGAGTTTTGCTGAATCCAGAGGCTGATAGCATACTGTGGTGAAGTGGGATGTTATAAATATTTATAGGGGACTTAGTGTACTGACTGAGATCAGCTGTGAAGGTATCTATATCTAATAAGAGTAGTGTATTATAGATAACCTTACTTGCTGCCACATATATATATATCTCAGTCAGAATTATTCCGGAATAGTGTGATGACTACGTTGTATGTCTAGGGTATGTGTATGATGAAGTGTAAGTCATAACAACAACAGACAGATAAACAATTTAATTTATTCCACCACACTTGACAACACTGTGACACTCACATACATAAAACACTCTACAAGGATATCTTAAAGGAGTCACTGATAACTTTTCAAATAACAATATGTATTCATTGCTGTCATGAATGAATATGTGTCCTGATTCAAATACAAAGGGAACCAGGAATCACAATCAATTTTAATTACAAGTTATATGTACAGAATTTCTCAATATGAATATTGTAGTGACATATATTATTAAAAGTATCCTATGTGTGTCAGTTGTGTAGTAGTAATATGAGGTAATACTGGTTTTGTTTTGTTCAAGCTCTGTTGGTATTTGTCATCATGACTTCAATAGTTTGTCTTTATTGGAACTAGTATTGGAGATGTTCTCAGTTCCTGATATTAAAACAATTTACTTCCCCTCTTAAGTTTATGTTACAATGTTATTTTAAGATGGGGGTACATAATTTTGAGCTCAGCTGGCCACATCAGCTTATCTTGCGTGATGGCGGCAGGAATAGACTCCTCTGCTCGATTTCTCCCCTGTGCTCTGGAGACACCTCACTGATAGCTAAATGGACCAAGGAGTATGCTGTCCGACTCTGGATTCAGCAAAGCTCTGACCAGGTGCTGCTCAATACCATAAGGCCACGGTCCCTGAAAACAAGAAGGATGTACCTTCTACTTCATAACTAATTGATACTCTAGTTCTACACTGAGCACAATACATCACAAACATTGAGTTCAGAGCGTTAGGCCAACTGTCAGCTTCATCTGAAATACTTTATACCAGTATTAACCTCCTTAATGGTTACTACGCCTCTGCAATTCCAGCATTATTTCTTTCTAGTCAATCATCTAGGTGTCAGTGTACTGTTTGGCCATTCCATGCCGTTTTACTTTCCTCCGACACCTTCTGTTCAGGCTGGAGCATTATAGGCTTTACATCATGTTTGCTACTGAACTACACATATATACAGGCATAAATTAACAATTCACATTCAATTTTCATTAAAAGATACTGAATGTTTCAAGCTTACCACAATTCATAGAATAAACACAGATACGTTGACTAGCAATGAATTCTGGCACAAATACTGGCACAAATTCCCATCTGCTTATGTTCCAGGCTTTTATTTAGCAAAAATATGAGCTGGCTTCAACGCACTGTTGCTTTATCAAGCTTATTTGAACTAGTGGTCTCGAACTAACGCTCCTAAGTGATTATATCAGCGAGTCTGGCCAATGGAGCCACGTTTCGACAAGTGTTTGAAAAAATTTTACCTTCCTACGTCTCCCCTAACAACCAAAGATAGTATTTATAGTCCGACCAATCGTGTTTAGTCTTATATTTGTTGCGCTCCAATCAATTTGGAGTTTACATGGTAGGCTATTTCCGTACGTAAGGTTTTTTCAAACACGTTATAAAAAAAATTTTATGAGCAGAAATGATTTCATGCTGTCAGGCAGCCCCACTATTTTATTTTGGTTATAATTTGGTAATTCCTAGACTATTTGCGTAACGTTTTACATATTCTTTGTCAGCAAGCCCTAAGGAACCCAAATATACAAATTTAAAAGAGCTACGTGGCTGCGTTCAAAATATGCAATTTCTTCTACCTCCTGTTTCGAAGATGTGCTGTCTGGGTACTGTAATGTTTTCAAACGTAAACCCATCTAATGTTATCTTTTCTAATAAGCGTTTTCTAGGTTTTAAAAAACCTAACTCTGGGAAGGTTAGTGTTTTTATCACTGTCCGTCCGAAAAAGTTAGTGCATGTGGCCTTACACGCGTGATAGTAGTAATTGTGTATCGCGTTACGCTTGTTGGGGTGGCATTAATAGCGAGACGCGTGTTTAATTTTGCATGCGTTCGGCTTTCTGCCTCTCCCCTCTCTCTATCCTTTAGTCCATCTGTTCGTTCGTTTTGGTAACGTAATATAATTAATGTTAGGATTAATTTAGGTCATTACGCATTGTGCCTCTCAATGTTTTTCTTAGAAATGCAATACCCGTTTTAATGTGTTGTGGAAACGCTTGTATTTATGCAGTGGCTTATATTTAACGTGGAAACGTTACAATTTGCAGGCGAAGCATAAAACAAAGGGGATTTCGAGTTCAGCCATTGTGACAGCACTGTTCTTTACCATTCTTCTTCCTTTTATTAAATTTATTTGTTAGGCTTTACATTTACCTTTTAATTTATATATGTGGATTAGAATATTCCACGACATCTCCCCTCTTAAGACAGACATTATATGTCAGTCCTTTATTCTATATACACATAGAGAAATTTATTATTATTTCTGGGGTTTACGGTGATTCTCATCACACGGATAGCGGCTTAAAAAATCCGCTCCCAAATTTGTTTTTCCAGATATATACTCAATGCTAAAATTATATGGAGCCAAAAGTAAAGACCATCGGAGTAACCTAGAGTTCTCATGCCTAGCCTGTGCTAGAAACGATAAAGGTTTGTGGTCTGTTTGCAACTTAAAGGCCTTCCCATACAGATAAATATTGAATTTCTTTATTGCCCATATTACTGCAAGACATTCTTTTTCGCTAGTTGAGTAATTGATTTCAGCTTTATTCAATTTTCTGCTAGCATATGCCACTGGGCTTAATTCCCCATCCAATGCATCTGATTTCTGTAGTAGAGTTGCACCTAACCCAATATTACTTGCATCCGTCCTTACTATGAATTCTTGACTTAAGTCAGGTAATTTCAAAATGGGTTTACTTGTGAGCTTTTCCTTCAATTCTTGGTAAGTCATTTCACATTGTGGTGTCCATGTAATGCGATCTGGATGTCCTTTACGTGTCAAATCAGTTAACGGTGCACATATGGAATTAAAGTTTTTGATATACTTCTGGTAGAAACCACATAATGAGACAAAGGATCTCACGTCCTTCTTGGTTTGTGGTCTCGGGGCTTTCTGTAGTTTCTCTAAATTCTTTGGGTCAGGGGTCATGTTTCCCTGATAAACTGTGTGTCCCAAAAATTCCAATTCTTTACATCCAACGCAACATTTGGTTGGTCGGGCTGTTAAATTTGCCTCCCTAAGTCGATTAAACAGCATGTTCAGAGAGTCAATGTGTTCCTCAAATGTTTCTGTTGCTATCAGGATATCATCCATGAAATTTGTTATACATGGATTATTCAGAGGGTCCAATAATTTTTCTCATCATTCTAGAGAAGACACTAGGCGCATTCTTCAATCCAAATGGCAATCTATTAAACTCATAGTGTCCTTCTGAGGTACTAAAAGCTAGGTATGGTCTAACCTCGGGCTTTACTGGAATCTGATAGTATCCTTTACTCAGATCCACTTTTGAGAAATATTTAGCTTTATTTAGTCTGGCAAACAGCTGATTTGTATCCGGCAATGGATCCACCTGTCCTTCTGTAATAGCATTCAGTCTCCTGTAATCTATACAGAGTCTATGTTCTCCAGAGGGCTTCCTTAAGAGTACAACACCGGAACTATATGAGGATTCACTGTGTGAAATAATTCCCTCCTTCAATAGATAGTCTATCTCTTCCTTCAAAGCTTTCTCCTTAGCAAACGGAATCGAATATGGTTTCATACAGACAGGTGTGGGGTCTATCAGTTTCATATCATATTTCCAATAGGTTTGTATGCCCTGGTCGGTCTGTTAACACCTCTGCATGATTATTTAGAACCTGTTGCACTCTCTCTTTCTGAGTTTTTCGTTAAATGTGTACTGATTTTCACCTGTGCTGCTGTCTCACAGGGGTGTAATGGATATTCAAATGATGAAAGTGGTTCCTTTTTCATCTCCATGGCGATGGACAAGGTCAACAAGTGTGTCTCTTCCTGATGTTCTCTTTCCAAATATTTCTTCAGGAGATTCACATGATAGATTTTTTCTTTCCCCTTCTTATCTATCTTATAATTTGTTCTAGATACCTTCTCTAAAACTGTATATGGACCCTGCCATTCAATTTGTAACTTATTCTGACTTCCGGGGAGAAGAAGCAGTACCTTCTCTCCCACAGCCAAATTTCTGTCTTTCGCTTTCCTGTTATAATAGGCAGCATGTTTCTTCCTGGCTTGTTTCAAATTTTCATTGGCAAGTTTCCAGCCAGTTTTTAAACGAGTGGTCAGCTCATTCACATATTGGTATGAAGATGTAATGTTTTCCTCTGCCTTTTCATCAGTCCACGTTCTTAACAAAGCTACATATGGACCTTTAATTGTGTGGACCTATTTGTCCATGCACCGGTATGGTCTCTTCCACTCGAAGCTTTATAGTGATGATTTTTCCTCCCAGAATTATCATGCACAAAACGACCGCTACCAATTCTTTTCTTGGGGCTGTCTCCCCACTTAAAATTCTTGATGAGAGATTTCCTCTCTACATCCTCTTCCTCCAGTTTGTTTAAGTCCGATTGAGGGATTTTCGGCTTATCCTGGGGTAAGACATCTGTTTGCACTCTCCGCATAGTGGCCATTGTAAAACAGTTAAGTGAAGCTTGTCCGTGAAAAGGGGCTTCCCATTCCATTTGGTCCACTTTATCAAATTTATTTTTCCTTTTATTGTCAGGCCTAAGTTTGCCCCGTGGCGTGTCCAGGTCCTGATCCATGTTCCCACTTGTGGGTGTTCCCTCATGTGCTATGCTACACCTTTCTACAAAATTCTCAATGTCCCATCTTGCTTTGGGCCAATAATAATTGTGAGCCACCTTTTGAATGATGGTATCTATCTTCTCATGGTCCCCATCTGGTTTCACATGTAGGCTCCTTATTAAGTCTGCCCTATATCTTTTAGGAAGTACCAGCTGTCCCTGACCTTTGGATCTAGCTCCAGTCTTCCTATACATCAACTTGTTTTTCATGTAAAAATCTCCCTTGCCTGGAATTGTATGACAAGTTGACAATTTTCTGAAACAAGGCTTGAGTGTTTTATCCCCAGCCTGTGCCTTCCTCATCTCTTCTGGAGTGGTATCCAACATAATATCCTCCTCCTGTCTTGAGGTCGACCTGACCTGAAGGGTTGCCATATACACAGGTTTCCTTCTGCAACGGTCAGTGTCATGATTGTCCATCTGACAATTCTTACACCACCTTTTTCCTTGGTTGAAAGATTTTCTTTCATCATATTTCCTTTCATCGAATTGTGGGAATTTATTTTTATTTTCATACCGTGGCCTATCAAACTGGTGCTTACCTTTGTTTTGATCCCTAGGTTCAAATTTATTAAAGTTCTGTGGTGCCCTAAAGTTATCCACTTGTTTCTTTTTATTACCTGTTACCTCTGCTTGAGCTGCTTGATACCTTTCAGCAACATTTAGCAACTCACCCAGCCTCTCTGCACCTTGTTCCATGAGAAACTTTCTCAGGTCTGGAGCCATGGACTCTCTTAATTGCTCTATAAGGACCATTTCCTTAAGATCTTGGGTTTTCCCCAGAGAAGTCCATTTCTCCAAGTATGTCTCTATTCGTGCAGAGAACTGGTGATAGGTTTCACCTGACAGTAGTTTAGCATTCCTAAATTTTTTTCTATAAAATTCTGCATTCTTTTCATACCTTAACAAAAGAGCCTGCTTTAGCATGTCATAATTTTCCTGATCACCTCTGCTCATTTTTGCAAAAACTTCATAAGCTGCCCCACGAAGTCCTTGAGATAACTTTAAGCTCCACCTCTCTCTCTCTAACCCATACGTGGTAGCTAATAGTTCATACCTATTTAGGTAGCTCTCTATATCATCGTCTTTCTCAACAAAATGATCTAAATGAAAATTCATAGCTGAGGTTGAGGCTCCTTGGCTAGCAGTGGCATCAGAGGCAAAGGGACTGGCACCATTTTCAGGAGCATGGCCCTGAAATTCAAACTCCCTTAATCGTAACTCATGTTCCCTTTGTAATCTCTTATCTTCTCTTTCTGCAGCTAATTTCTTCTCTTCCCTTTCTGCAGTCAATCTTCTTTCTTCTGCTTCCCTTTCTGCAGTCAATCTTCTTTCTTCTGCTTCCAATTTCTTAGCCTCAGCCTCAATCTGCAACCTCTTAGTCTCAGCCTCAGCCTCAAATTGTAACTTCTTAATTTCCCTTTCAGCCTCTAACTTTCTTTCGGCTTCAAACCTTCTTTCTTCGCGTTCAATAAATTTGTCACATTCCGTAGTGACATAGGCAACCATAACTTGCCCATCTAATCCTAACTCTTTTGCAGTCTGAACAGCAGCAGATTGAAATTTGGCTAGGTCCGCCATTGTCTATCAGGTAAATTTATACAATGTCTAACCAACAATTCAATCTCTAAATATATATCTAATGGACAACACAGGCACCGTGAGCTCAACCTTATTTAATTCCACCCAAGGATACCTCTTAATTCTTATATTCCCTGAAGTGAATTACCCCCAATATTTTTAATAGGGAAAGATTCAAAATCCCAAGAGCGAGACCCCAATATATGTGGTGAAGTGGGATGTTATAAATATTTATAGGGGGACTTAGTGTACTGACTGAGATCAGCTGTGAAGGTATCTATATCTAATAAGAGTAGTGTATTATAGATAACCTTACTTGCTGCCACATATATATATCTCAGTCAGAATTATTCTGGAATAGTGTGATGACTACGTTGTATGTCTAGGGTATGTGTATGATGAAGTGTAAGTCATAACAACAACAGACAGATAAACAATTTAATTTATTCCACCACACTTGACAACACTGTGACACTCACATACATATAACACTCTACAAGGATATCTTAAAGGAGTCACTGATAACTTTTCAAATAACAATATGTATTCATTGCTGTCATGAATGAATATGTGTCCTGATTCAAATACAAAGGGAACCAGGAATCACAATCAATTTTAATTACAAGTTATATGTACAGAATTTCTCAATATGAATATTGTAGTGACATATATTATTAAAAGTATCCTATGTGTGTCAGTTGTGTAGTAGTAATATGAGGTAATACTGGTTTTGTTTTGTTCAAGCTCTGTTGGTATTTGTCATCATGACTTCAATAGTTTGTCTTTATTGGAACTAGTATTGGAGATGTTCTCAGTTCCTGATATTAAAACAATTTACTTCCCCTCTTAAGTTTATGTTACAATGTTATTTTAAGATGGGGGTACATAATTTTGAGCTCAGCTGGCCACATCAGCTTATCTTGCGTGATGGCGGCAGGAATAGACTCCTCTGCTCAATTTCTCCCCTGTGCTCTGGAGACACCTCACTGATAGCTAAATGGACCAAGGAGTATGCTGTCCGACTCTGGATTCAGCAAAGCTCTGACCAGGTGCTGCTCAATACCATAAGGCCACGGTCCCTGAAAACAAGAAGGATGTACCTTCTACTTCATAACTAATTGATACTCTAGTTCTACACTGAGCACAATACATCACAAACATTGAGTTCAGAGCGTTAGGCCAACTGTCAGCTTCATCTGAAATACTTTATACCAGTATTAACCTCCTTAATGGTTACTACGCCTCTGCAATTCCAGCATTATTTCTTTCTAGTCAATCATCTAGGTGTCAGTGTACTGTTTGGCCATTCCATGCCGTTTTACTTTCCTCCGACACCTTCTGTTCAGGCTGGAGCATTATAGGCTTTACATCATGTTTGCTACTGAACTACACATATATACAGGCATAAATTAACAATTCACATTCAATTTTCATTAAAAGATACTGAATGTTTCAAGCTTACCACAATTCATAGAATAAACACAGATACGTTGACTAGCAATGAATTCTGGCACAAATACTGGCACAAATTCCCATCTGCTTATGTTCCAGGCTTTTATTGAGCCAAATATAAGCTGGCTTCAACGCACTGATGCTTTATCAAGCTTATTTAAACAAGTGGTTTCGAACTAACGCTCCCAAGTGTGTATATCAGCGAGTCTGACCAATGAGCCCCGTTTCGACAAGTGTTTGAAAAAAAGTTACCTTTTCCCGTCTCCCCCAACAACGAAAGATAGTATTTATAGTCCGACCAATCGTGGTTAGGCTTTCATTTGTTGCGCTCCAATCAATTTGGAGTTTACATGGTAGGCTATTTCCGTACGTAAGGTTTTTTCAAACACGTTATAAAAAAAATTTTATGAGCAGAAATAATTTCATGCTGTCAGGCATCCCCACTATTTTATTTTGGTTATAATTTGGTAATTCCTAGACTATTTGCGTAACGTTTTACATATTCTTTGTCAGCAAGCCCTAAGGAACCCAAATATACAAATTTAAAAGAGCTACGTGGCTGCGTTCAAAATATGCAATTTCTTCTACCTCCTGTTTCGAAGATGTGCTGTCTGGGTACTGTAATGTTTTCAAACGTAAACCCATCTAATGTTATCTTTTCTAATAAGCGTTTTCTAGGTTTTTTAAAACCTAACTCTGGGAAGGTTAGTGTTTTTATCACTGTCCGTCCGAAAAAGTTAGTGCATGTGGCCTTACACGCGTGATAGTAGTAATTGTGTATCGCGTTACGCTTGTTGGGGTGGCATTAATAGCGAGACGCGTGTTTAATTTTGCATGCGTTCGGCTTTCTGCCTCTCCCCTCTCTCTATCCTTTAGTCCATCTGTTCGTTCGTTTTGGTAACGTAATATAATTAATGTTAGGATTAATTTAGGTCATTACGCATTGTGCCTCTCAATGTTTTTCTTAGAAATGCAATACCCGTTTTAATGTGTTGTGAAAACGCTTGTATTTATGCAGTGGCTTATATTTAACGTGGAAACGTTACAATTTGCAGGCGAAGCATAAAACAAAGGGGATTTCGAGTACAGCCATTGTGACAGCACTGTTCTTTACCATTCTTCTTCCTTTTATTAAATTTATTTGTTAGGCTTTACATTTACCTTTTAATTTATATATGTGGATTAGAATATTCCACGACACATACCCCTTGGTCCAGATAGCGACCAGTGAGGTGTCTCAAGAACACAGTGAAGCAAGCGAGCAGAGGAGACTGTTTCCTGCCGCCATCACAGAAGATAAGATTCTGTGGCCAGAGCAGCTCAATCCTATGTGCCCCCGCCCCCCCCCCCTTTCCCCCTCTAAAACTGACAATATAGTAAATAAAGAGGGACAATAAATTGTTTCAATTGACAGGAACTGTGAACTTTTCCCAATACTATTTCCACCATAAGCAAACACTTGAAGTCATGATGACAAATAACCACCAAGCTTGAACAAGCCAGTATTACCTCATAGTACTACATCACAACTTACACACATATGATAATAATAATAAAATATGTCAATACAAAGATCATAACTATAAATTGTGTACATATAACTTGTAATTACATTTGATTGTGATTCCTGGTTCACTGTGTAGTTGAATCAGGATATCTGTTATTGAAAGGAATTAATACATATATTTTTAAACTTTAACACTTGACTCATTTAAGATAGTCTTATAGAGTGTTTTATGTGTGTGAGTGTCAGAGTGTTGTAAAGTGTTGTGGAATAAATTAAATTGTTTATCTGTCGGTTGTTGTTGTGACTTACACTTCATCATTATCATAACCCTAGACATTCAACGTAGTCATCACAATATTCCAGAATAGGTCTGACTGAGGTATAAATGTGGTAGCAAGTAAGGTCATCTGTAATACACCACACTATTAGATACAGATACCTTCACAGCTGATCTCAGTCAGTACACTAAGTCCCCTATAAATATTTATATCATCCCACTTTACCACAATAAACCTCAAGTATGAAATAATCTGAGAACCAAGTTGTAAATAAATCAGCAGTCGTCCAGAATTGTGCATAACTCTTGTTATAAACTGGAAGGCTAGACTTTAAATAGTTTTTAAGGGCCCTAGGATTCTCTGAATGGGAGATAAGCATATGCCGAAATAGGTCGAAAGAGCGGACTACGCGTCGAATGTATGGGTTCTGGTGAAAAGGGTCGAAAGAGCGGACCGTCGAAAAGCGGGGGATGCCTGTATTATGTCCGCCAAATGATATTCCTGGCGTGTCCTCTAGGGATCTCATTATATTTTCACAGTACAGATTGCACTGATCCGGTGACAGCACACATCCCTGCCTGACAGCCATTTTTACTTGCTGACACGTTCCTATTTGGCTGCTAATTCTAACAGCTGCAGTTTGTAGTCAGTACATATTCTTTATTATCCTCTTTACCATCAATGATACTTTCTAACAGTTTGATAATTTCCCCATGTTTCACTTTGTCAAATGCCTTAGTGTAGTCTTTAAAGCAAAGGTACAAATCTGTTTTAACTTCTATGGCTCTTTCTATTAATGTTCTTAAAATATACATGAATTTTTTGTGCTTTTACCTTTTACAAATGCACACTGTTCATCGCCGATTTCTGGTTCAATTTTAATTCTTATTCTTCTCATGATAATTCGTAATCATTAATCATACGAGGGGAAGTCAGTAAGTAAGTTACAAATGGTTATGAATAAAAAATAATAAATGAGATACGAACTTGAACACCATGTATTATTGCACTTACATTTATTTCTCAACATAATCTCCACCAACATTGATGGTGTTTGGCTCGTATTTTGGCAATCTCCACCAACATTGATGGTGTTTGGCTCGTATTTTGGCAATCTCCACCAACATTGATGGTGTTTGGCTCGTATTTTGGCAATCTCCACCAACATCGATGGTGTTTGGCTCGTATTTTGGCAATCTCCACCAACATTGATGGTGTTTGGCTCGTATTTTGGCAATCTCCCGCAACATTGATGGTGTTTGGCTCGTATTTTGGCACTCTCCACCAACATTGATGGTGTTTGGCTCGTATTTTGGCAATCTCCACCAACATTAATGATGTTTGGCTCGTATTTTGGCAATCTCCCCCAACATTTATGATGTTTGGCTCGTATTTTGGCAATCTCCACCAACATTGATGATGTTTGGCTCGTATTTTGGCAATCTCCACCAACATTGATGGTGCTTGGCTCGTATTTTGGCAATCTCCACCAACATTGATGATGTTTGGCTCGTATTTTGGCAATCTCCACCAACATTGATGATGTTTGGCTCGTATTTTGGCAATCTCCACCAACATTGATGGTGCTTGGCTCGTATTTTGGCAATCTCCACCAACATTGATGGTGCTTGGCTCGTATTTTGGCAATGTGCTTTAAATTCATCAATATACATGCATTGGGGTCTGAGTGGCTAAGAGCTTTGGCGTCCGCCTCGAATTCTAGAGGTTCCACGTTCGATTCCCAGTTTTAGGGAATATAATTTATGGAAATGTTTTCTCAGAACCAGTGGTCCTAATGATGTCATACTCCCCCCTTGTCTCCTGGGTAGTGAGATCAAATGCCTAGTCTTCTAGGACAAGGGCGAAAACATAGGAGGTCCAGTGTGCAAGTTAAAAATCCCAAGGCAGTTGGAAATCCTAAAGAGTAGGCCTATCAGGCCGCTGCCCTGGCAAAAATTAGAAACCTACCCACCACAAAAATATTGGTAATCTTGACCTTTAGTGCCGTCGAGTATGTATAATATGTGTATTGAGTTAGGGTTAGAATTGGGGGGGGGGGGTGAGGGTTAATCCTAACCCTAATTCTAAATAGTACGAACATACGCATATTATAATACTGGACGGCACTAAAGGTCAAGATGACCCACATATTTATAGAATGTGCGATTCCTATATACAGTACACACATTGGGATTCTCGCCGGTGTAGGAGGCAGGAAGGACGTACCCGGCAACACGCACTGTACAGTGCTTCCTGCCGTCAGGTAGGGAACACTGGACAGGTGATTCTTGTCTAGGTAGCAGGCACTTAACTCAGACAGGAAGCACTGTACAGTAGGAGGTAGGAAGGACGTACCCGGCAACACGCACTGTACAGTAATTCTTGTCCGAATAAAATAAAAATTGTATATCGCACTGCGTTGTAGTTATTATAATCCATTAGGCAGATATTTCCACCTTTCCTTCCTTTATATGACAAGAGACTGGAGAGATAAAGAGTAAAGTTGTTTTTATGTTTGCTTCATATGTTATTCATTTATAGTGTGTAAACAAATTTTATGAAATTTTTCTAATTTCGTCTAAAATGTATGGTAGGAAAAAAATAAATTGGTATATCGCACTGCGTTGTAGTTATTATAATCCATTTGGCAGATATTTCCACCTTTCCTTCCTTTATAGGGCAAAAGACTGGAGAGATAAAGAGTAAAGATGTTTTTATGTTTGCGTCATATGTTATTCATTTATAGTGTATAAACAAATTTTATGAAATTTTTCTAATTTCGTCTAAAATATAAGGTGGGAAATTATTATTTCAATATTTATTCCAAAATGGTATCGGTATGGTGTGTGTAGTGCGTGTAGTGGGATCATAATTTGGGCAGTCAATATATAAATATAAGGTAAAGGTGGTCCCATAGCTGATACTGACGTAGTGGAGTGAAGTGTTAGAGACTTGACTATACTAGGTCCAGCATCGAGAGGTCAAGGTGACCAGTTCCTTCCTCGCTGCCTTTTCTTTCCCTACCTCACGAGCAAAGTCAGGTACTCATTTACAGCTGAGTAGACTGGACCATGTCGAACCCAACACCTTTGCCGAGAGAGATTATCGCTCTAACCACTCTTTCAATCGGACGCTCAATATATATATCAATTCATAATACTGCATATAATTGTACTTCTGAATAATTTTTAATAATTATAATTGTGTAACTAAACAAAAAAAATGAAAGAAAGATCTTGGTTGTTATATCACAATGTGTATACAAACAGACTTTCCGTTAAGGAAAAGACATGAAATAAGCTTCATTTAATTATTTACAGGTATCATACTGAGACGAAATGTCAAGAGTGGCTGAAGTTAAATCTTAGTATACGTGTTCAAAACCCACATTTTTACGAGCTACGAGCTAATTTTAGGGAGTACTTTTGAGACATAACAACCGTTAGGCCTACTGATTTTACAAGAAAGAATTTATTTATTATGATAACATGCAGTGTTATATATTAAAATGTGAAGCGATAAAAGCGCTATGACCGGCACTTAGTTGAATTGGTCAGTGATTGTTAACATGTTAATTAGGTTATACGTTAGGGTGGCCAGGCGTCCGGATTTGTCCGGCGTTGTGGCCCAAACTGAACGTCCGGCCGGATTTATTTTTAATGTTGAAATATCCGGCTTTTAAGTGATTGGCTAAATTACTCACGTGAAAGACACCATTTTGAACAATCTTTACTGGAATCCGATTTCTGAGTACAAAACTTCTGTTACAATTAAGAATTTTTATCTCCGCAAAATCCACGGATCGCGCAAATTGCCAACAACACCACCGTAAGTTTTCATGTTGTTCGATAGTGTATGATAGATTACTATCATATTTTAACCCATGTTAAACGCTGTTTAGGTTTATTGCATTTGTTAGGGAAAAATATAACAGACAAAACGGCATGAATAAGAACTTGGGGCTGGATTTAGTCAATTATAACTTCGTTGTCTATTGCAAATTACAAATAATATTAACCTTAGTTCGTACTGCTTTTATATTTATTGCAATTTGTTTATTATGAAAAAAAATACACGAGTAGTTTACTAGTATAGTAATGGGTTTGTTAAAATTAAAACCTCATCTGTTGCATTTTACAAATAATTTTAACTTTAACATCGAATGTACCATTGATTAATGGCATTATATTTTATATTTATGTCACAGATACCCGCTCAAAATGCCAAAACGGAAGTGTGTGTTCACGGATGAATTGAAAAAAAAATTTCAGTGCTTTTCCAGTGGTCGACAAGAGTATGAAACGAGTGGGGCTTGATCATTTGTGTGACAGTTTTCATAAAGATGTTTTTTTTCTTCTTAGATCCTTAACCACCGACCGTCAAAGCAGTCAGTGGCCATCACGCCTAGTGGCGTCTTGTAGGGCAACAACAAATTGATTCCACTTTGCTCGATCGGGGGCCATCCTTCGTACAGTGCCCCAACTTTGGTTCATTCTTTGCATCTCAGCCTCCAATAAAATATAATAAAATAAAATAAAGATGTGAAGCTCCTTTATTCCAGTTGTATTGAATATTTAGACAAATGGACAAAGCCGTTAGAAGATTTTGCTATTTTTTCCTGGATGACCTTGCATGAAGTACCTGTGTGGAAAGATGTGGAAGCCTCATTGCAATATCTAAATGATAAAAGCATTCACATTGATGACACAAAATGCTTCGACCAACTGAACAATTTAAAAAAAATGTGTAGAAAGTCATATCAGTCTCGAAGAATTCAGTCAACTACTGGCTCATCAGAAATGGACTAAATATTTTGAACAATCGAGAAATGTCGAATTGCATTCAGAATTCTTAAGACTTGCACAATTTATTTTTGCAATTCCTGGGCACAACGCCAATGGTGAGAGACTTTTTTCACTTATGCAGGGTCAATGGACAAAAGAAAGGAACATTTTGAGTGTAGATTCCATTAAAGGCACTCTACTTGTGCAGTACAATTTCAAGGAGCTTTCATGCTCTGATTGCTATGCATATTTAAAACGTAGCCTAACTTTGTTGAAGAAGATTTTATCATCAGAAAAATATAAGTAGGTACAAAATCAATGTGATTTTATCAGCTTATTGTTTGAATGTAAAAAAAATATGTTTCAGCGTCTTGTAGTTATTGAACAAAGGTGTCCTACTTTTTAAAAATATTGTCCTCCTTTTTATGACCAAAGAATGGTTTTTGTCCTCCTTTTTGTGTTGAACAATATGGTCACCCTATTATACGTGATAACAAACAATTGTAGACTTCTTTGCTAAGACTTGATTGCATCATAACGGCACTTTGACGGTAAAGGTCGTAAATACTTCACACCATTAGGTAAGTTGAGATAAGATTCACGCGACTCAGAGGCACCAATAAGGGAGATAAACCCGTTTAATTATTCAGAGTTGGGGCACTGTACAAAGGATGGCCGCCGACCGAACAAAGTGGAATCAATTTGTTGCTACCCTACAAGACGTCACCAGGCGTGTTGGCCACTGACTGCTTTTACGGTCGGCGGCTATGAATCAAAGAAGAGAAGAAGAAGAATTATTCGGGCATGGAAGAAACACGTTCTTTTTATTGCCACTATAAATTTTCTGAAAGGTGAATAGTGGATTGTTCTGAGAATATATGAAACATAAATCGATGCCAGGTGACGAACAGCTTATTAGGAAATAAGTCTGTCACTCTAACAATGCTTATTGGAGAAAGGGACTACTTTTGTCTATTTTGAAATGTTAACAAAGCTATTATTTATTTTATTTTAGAAATTAATATTATTTTGTATTGTATTGTATATTAGCATTAAGTAAACTGAACTAATGTTTTTTTAAGTGAGACTTAATGAAAAAAATAAAAATGAAGATCACTGAAAATCAGATGTGAAAATTGTCAACATTAAACGAAAAATGATTTTTTTAAAAAAGCTTTCATAAAGATTCGTGTGTTTTTATGAGCTCTTGTATCGTAATTCAAAATAGCTAGTTATCTACAACAACTTCGCTTGATTACAATTAAACTTATTACGGACGAAAAAATAATCTTCATTGCCCGCTCCGCTATAAGTATGTTCTGGCCACAGAGAAGATTTATTTCACAATGCACTGGCGCAGTCATTTCACTACCGGTACACCTAGTGCCCTGTATTTCTATATAGAGTGACGTCAACTGAGTCAGAATCGAAAACGAGGCTGGACGACGTGGACGCCATTTTTTGTCGACAATACCTGGGTTAGTAGCGGGAATAAGCGTCGAGTAAGATTTTTTTTTTTTAAATTAATGAAGAAAAATATCCCGATGATGGGTTATAATTAGGATATATATTGTTTTCAATTCCAAATAATATGAACAACTGCCGATGAGAAAGTGGCATCACATTTGTCAAATCATTGTAAATAGGGACAATCACAATTATGCTAATACGTTAAATAAATAAACAAAAAAACAAAAAACAAACAAAATCAAGAAGAAACTCTGAACAAGAATTATATTAAAATGGAGGGGTGTAAAGGCCTGGTGGTTCCAGTTATATAACTGACTTTAACAGATATTTAATTGACTTTCATCTTCTAAAAGTCATATGCATTGTAAGAACAGCATCAGACCTTCACATTCCTAGACACTAATATTAACATTTGTTCGTGATAAATATTGTTTGACTATATTATGCAGTTCCCTAGGTCTGTCTATTCTTAACACCTCTTCTATATTTATAAGATTTTATATATATGTGTATATATATATATATATATATATATATATATATATATATATATATATATATATATATATATATATATATATATATATATATATATATATATATATATATAATTTTTATTATTATATAATAATAATATTATATTAGCCTTATTAGTCATCCAAGTAAGGTGATGTTAAGGATACTTTTGAACAGAATAAAACAGAAATCAGAAGAAATCTTGTCAGAGGAACAGGCTGGCTTTAGACCAAAAAGAAGTACCTCAGAACAAATCTTCAATATTAGATTACTGATCGAAAAACATCTCCAGCATCAACATGATTTATACCATAACTTCATCGATTTCACAAAAGCCTTCGATCGAGTCTGGCATGAAGGTTTATGGCAAATAATGAGAAAATTCAATTTTGATACCAACATCATAGATATCATTGAAGCACTATACAAGGACGCAAGCAGTGCTGTTTTTGCAAGCAATGACATTGGAGAATTTTTCAAAACAACTGTAGGAGTTCGCCAGGGATGTATCCTGTCACCAGTGCTCTTTAACATTTATCTAGAACATATTATGCAGGAGGCTCTCTACGATTATAAATCAACCATATCGATTGGAGGCTGTAGTGAAATTGACAGAGATACAACGGTAAAATCCCTCCAAAGATAACATTTAAGGATAAAAACATAATGCGTAGGCTGCTGATGTACATGATCGCCTAGACCGCGGGTCATCATCCTCCATAATAATTGACTTGCTAGACAGGAGGGGAACGGCGGATCAAAAAGAAAAAAAATATGACTGGAAAGGCTAAGGAGACGCAATTGGGGGGGAAACGGAGAAAAGTCACGTTTCCCAAGTTGACATAAAAAGTAAGCAACTCCACAGAAGGGACCCTAGATATGTTACGCCACAGTCATTTATTGGACGCTTTTGCGATACCAAGCTTTTGATTTGAATGGAGCGGTAAAACGCAGATGTTAGGAATATTACAAAAATTAAAAAGTAATTTTTTCTTAATATTAATGTTAGGAATATAAAAATTAGCTGGCCGGATGGCCTATTCTGAGCAGTGAACTAAGATGGTCTTAATTTTACAAACGGATAGATAATATTGAAGATAATGACAAAAGACAGTGTAGTTCACATCATCGACAGACTGTGTTGAATAAAAAAGTGTCGCAATTTGCACACAAAAACACGACCTTGGACGCAGGTGTTCAAATTTACTTAGTATGGAGGAGAGGGTTTTTGAGCGGTAGCTGTGTCTAAATATAACTTTTAACGACAAAATTTTGGAGGGGAGAGAAAGGTTGGTTCAAAAACCAAGCACATTTTTTTTAGAAACACAAGTAGAGACGGACAGACTAACAGATAAACATCCATACTTGACTGAAGCATGACTGAAATGACTTTAGTGTAAAAATTTTTGAAATTCAAATAACCTAGGCAGTGATTGGCCACAGACAATCATATCATTAGCGCTCAGACGCGAAAGTGGGGCCATTCTTCAATAGTTGTTCAGTAATAGACACAGATTTTAAAGTGTGGTGATTCCATATGAAAGCAAGTGAAATAAATTTAGGGACGCCATACTATAGCCAGCAGCTCAGCTGAGTTTTGCTAGCAATTCTGTGTTATTTATTCATAATCTGGTAAGATTGAAATTATTTCCTTATATATTTTGAATATTGTTTCATGTTCGAGTGATTTGATACTGCCATATCGAAATCTAGCCTTACAAACAAGTAGGGATTTGCTCTAGACCCCCCGCCCTAGTCAGGGTCTAGGGACCAACAATGTACATAAGCTCCAGCAAGGATTATGCAAGACAGATCAAGTGTTGAGAATAATGATACATATTACCTATCCTCTTTTAGGGCCGAAAACTAATAAACATTTTTCAGGATCTATAGTCTGGGAGGATCTATCTGATGTAAAACCACCATGGTAAATGTGCTGTTTGGTCAGAGAGATCTGACCTGTCTGTATGATGTGGTTGTTGTGTCACTGTTGTGTCCAGACGTGGGTAGAGAATAGATTTTGACACATGGCCCATACTTTGATTGCAGAGCTGCGAGTTTCTGTCGTCAACAAAGCAGGGTCTATTCAGTTGGTGACTTTACTCGAGTGTATCTGTGCAGTATTTGTGACAGAGACCACCATTATTGCCCGCCAGCACGGAGAGGTGGGACCACCTGATTTCAGCACCAGAGCGACAACTACCAGATGAGTGAGCCTCTGGTCTGCTGGACTTTCACCAACGCCCTTTAGTTACTAAGAACCCCATAAAGATTCCCACCATTTTCTGGACACTGTGTAGTCAATATAGACAGGTGTGATGAGGCCACCCCAACAGCACAAACAGTACTATCCTCCCAAGTAGATGAATACTATAACATTTTAATAAAACTAACTAGTATAGTACATATATATGTACACTATTGCATTTATGATATAATATTCTATGCATTTCTTTTCATAATCTCTAAATCCTTTTAAGTTCTGGTCAACCTAAAAAATTGACACAGAACAAAATAAATGTAATATACTTATATCAAAAAATTTTACACACGTGAGTTAGTTCAGTGTATTTTAACATTTATTAATATTATTAGTCTTGTTAATATCTGTGGGTATATTTATAATCCATTACACCACACTACATATCATAACCCTAGACACTTTACGTAGCCACATTCATTAAAAAAAAAAATTAAGTGTGAGGTCGTAGTGGTAGCAAGAAAGGCCTTCTGACAATTCACCACTACATTTTATCTCAGGAGCCTTCACAGCTGGCCTCATACAATTTACATTTAGTAATAACACCATCATACAATACCATCAAACACCACTACAATATTGGGGGCTTGTCCAGGGATAATTAGCCCAACAGTAATATTAGGATCTCCTGGTGGGAGAAATAAAAGTAGGGAAATAAATTGTAAAATTTCCTTAAAATTAAAAGTGTCCCTGCAGATAAAAGTTGGTGAATCTTCACAGCCAGTAATAATTAATTAGTTAACTGGTTAGTTAGAATTAGTTAGACTATAGTCATAAGAAGTACTTAGTGTATTTACTGGTTAGAGATTTAGCTTGTATATTATTATATTGTCTAAAAAGTATGGCGGAGCTGGCAAAATTTAGATCAGCTGCTGTGCTCACCGCGAAGGAGATGGGAATGGATGGTCAAATTTTAATTCAATACGTAACGACTGAATGTGATAAATATATTGAAAGGGAAGATAGAAAGGTAGCTGAAGAGAAGAGGTTACAAATTGAGGCTGATAGAGAAATTAAGAGGCTGCAGATTGAGGCAGAAGAAAAAAACGACAGCAAAGGGAGGCAGAAGAAAAACGACAGCAAAGGGAGGCAGAAGAAAAAAGGTTGACTGCCGAAAGGGAGGCAGAAGATAGAAGGTTGCAGAGGGAGCACGAATTACGACTAAGGGAGCTGGAATTACAAGGCCCGGCCCCTGAAAATGGTGCCAGCCCTTTTGCCTCAGATGCTACGCCCAGTCTGGGAGCCTCAAACTCAGCTATGGGGTTTCATTTAGACCATTTTGTTGAGAAAGACGATGACATAGAGGGGTACCTAGGACGTTTTGAGTTATTAGCTACTACATATGGGTTAGAGAGAGAGAGGTGGAGTTTAAAGCTATCACAGGGATTGAGGGGTACTTCTTATGAAGTATTTGCTAAAATGAACAGGGAAGACCAAGACAATTATGACATGTTAAAGCAGGCTTTGTTATTAAGGTACGAGAAGAATGGTGAATTTTATCGTAAGAAATTTAGAAATGCTAAACTGTTGTCTGGGGAGACATACCACCAATTCTCTGCTAGACTAGAAACCTATTTGGAGAAATGGACGGCTCTGGGGAAGACCCAAGATCTTAAAGAAATGATCATGATTGAGCAATTGAGAGAGTCCATGGCTCCAGACATGAGAAAATTTCTCATGGAACAAGGTGCAGAGAAGTTGGGGGAAATTTTAAATGTTGCTGAGAGGTATCAGGCAGCTCAGGCAGAGGTAAGTGGTGCTAAGAAGAAGCACATAGACAATTTTAAAGCTCCACAGCAATTTAATAAATTTGATACTAGAGAGCAGGGAAATAAAGGTAGGACAAACTTTGAGCGGCCAAGAAATGACTATCGCGACAGAAACTCACAGTTCAATGACCAAAAGTTCAATGAAAGAAAACCGTTGAACCAAGGAAAAAGATGGTGTAAATGGTGCAAGAAGGATAACCATAACACCGAATTTTGTAGAAGGAAACCTTCAAACATTGCTGCAATGAAGTCGGGGACGCAAAGATTAAAGGTTAATCCTAAGGGACAACAGGAACCTTATCACCCCCCAGTTTGTGAGGATGTTATTTGTAATGGGGTCACCATAAGGTGCCTTTATGATACAGGTTTGGATTATGATTCAGTTGTGAAGTCTAGCCTAGTGGACCCAAGTCAGTATACCACAGAAACAGTGGAAATACAAGGGGCGACTAAGGACATACCACTCATGACACTTCCCATCGCAAGGATAACGGTGAAAACTCGCTATGTGGAAGGAGAAATCAGAGCAGCAGTGATAGATGAACCAATCTACCCTCTGATATTGGGGTGTAGATACGTCTTCTTGGGGAATCCCGAGAAACCTGTGATCATGGCGACAGTGCAGACCAGGTCACAGAAGAAGGAGGAAGAAGGTGAACCTATAAATGCTCATCCAGAGGAGATGAGGAAGGCGCAGGCTGAGGATAGGACACTCAAGCCCTGTTTTAAAAAAATTGCCCAAATGCCACACACCTCCGAGCAAGGGGGAATATTTCATGAAGAACAAACTCTTATACAGGAAGGCCGGAACTGGAACAAATGGTCACAACCAGCTGGTTCTTCCCACTTCATATAGAGATAAAGTGATGGAACTCGGGCATGCGATTCCCTTCAGTGGTCACATGGGGATCAGCGCCACAGGACAGCGTATAGCTTGTCATTACTTCTGGCCAGGGATAACGGAGGATATAAAAAGATATGTCAAATCCTGCCCAGAATGTCAAAGGGTAGCTCCAAAGCACTGGACTGCTCCTGCAACTCTAGGGGAAATGCCCATAGTGGGAACACCTTTTGAGAGGGTTGCAGTGGATATTGTAGGACCTCTCACTCGGACCAAGAGGAGGAACAGTTACATCCTTACTCTGGTGGACACTTGTTCTATGTGGGGAGAGGCGGTAGCCCTGCCATCAATTGATTCAAAACATGTAGCAGAGGCACTACTTACAATATTTACCCGATTAGGATTCCCACATCAAATCTTGACGGATAATGGATCTCAGTTCAAGGGGAAACTAACGGAAGAAGTTTTTAAGCTATTTCAAGCCAGGCACTTTCATTGTAGTCCGTACCATCCACAAGGGAACGGCCAGGTAGAGAGGTTCAATGGGACTCTCATTTCTATCCTGAGAAAGCTGGCACACGAAAAACCGGATCTGTGGGATCAATTCCTGCCCGCCGCATTGTTTGCGTATCGGGAGGTACCACATAGTTCAACCGGGATGGCTCCCGCAACTCTGCTATTTGGGAGGCCAATAAAAGGTCCATTAGAAGCGTTATTAAGGACCTGGACAGATGAGAAGGCGGAAGAGACTGTTACCTCATCGTATCAATATGTGAACGAACTGACCACTCGTTTGAAAGCTGGATGGAAACTGGCAAATGATAATTTGAAACAAGCCAGGAAGAAACATGCAGCATATTTTAATAGGAAGGCAAAGGACAGGGAACTGGCAGTCGGAGAGAAGGTGCTGCTTCTACTACCCGGAAGCCAGAATAAATTACAAATTGGTTGGCAAGGTCCATATACGGTTCTAGAGAAGGTGTCTAGAACAAACTATAAAATTGACAAAAAGGGGAAGGAAAAAGTTTATCATGTAAACCTGTTAAAGAAGTATCTGGACAGACCACTCCAGGAAAGCACCCCTTTATTGACCTTGGCTATTGCAACCCAGATGCAAAAGGAACCACTCACCTCACATGAATACCCATTACATCCTTGTGAAACAGCAGCACAGGTAAAAGTCAGTAAGCACCTGACTAAAAACCAGAGGGAGAGAGTTCAACAGGTTCTGGAGGAACATACAGATGTATTAACAGATAAACCAGGCCATACAAATTTGCTACAGTATGACATGAAACTGGTAGACTCAAACCCAATCTGTATGAGAGCCTATTCTATTCCGTTCGCGAAGGAGAAGGCATTGAAGGAAGAAATAGAGTATTTGTTGAAGGAGGGGATTATTTCGCACAGTGAATCATCTTTTAGTTCTAGTGTCGTTTTGTTGAGAAAACCGTCTGGGGAACACAGACTGTGCATAGATTACAGGAAACTGAATGCTGTCACAGAAGGACAAGTGGATCCATTACCAGACACAAAACAGTTATTTGCCAGACTGAACAAGGCAAAATATTTTTCAAAAGTGGATCTTAGTAAAGGCTATTACCAGATCCCAGTGAAGCCTGAAGTGAGACCTTATTTGGCTTTTAGCACTTCGGATGGACATTATGAATTCAATATGCTACCATTCGGACTGAAAAATGCTCCGAGTGTGTTTTCAAGGATGATGCGAAAATTGTTGGATCCCCTGAATAACCCCTGTATCACAAATTTCATGGATGATATTCTCGTCGCCACCGAGACATTTGCAGAACACATTGAAGCTCTGGAGATGTTGTTTGATAGACTTCGGGAGGCAAACTTAACTGCTAGGCCCACAAAATGTTGTATTGGATGCAAAGAGTTGGAATTCTTGGGACACACTGTATATCAGGGTAATATGACCCCTGATCCTAAGAACTTGGAAAAACTGCAGAGAGCACCTAGGCCGCAAACAAAAAAGGACGTGCGATCATTTGTGTCGTTATGCGGATTTTATCAGAAATACATCAAGAATTTTAACGCTATATGTGCTCCTCTGACTGATTTGACTCGCAAGGGACTTCCAGATAAAATTATTTGGACTGCACAATGTGAACTAGCGTTCCAAGAGTTAAAGGAAAAACTCACTAGCAAGCCTATTCTCAAACTGCCTGATTTGACACAGGACTTTGTCTTAAGAACCGATGCAAGTAATGTAGGACTCGGAGGGGCTTTGTTGCAAAGATCATCTTCACCTGATGGGGAACTGAAACCAGTCGCTTATGCAAGCCGCAAATTGAATAAGGCGGAACAAGGATACTCCACAAGCGAAAAAGAATGTTTAGCATTAATCTGGGCAATAAAGAAGTTTCAAATCTATCTGTATGGTAGGACATTTGTGGTGGAGACGGACCATCAGCCTCTCGTGTTCTTGTCTCAGGCTAAGCATGAAAACGCAAGATTGCTGAGGTGGTCTTTATTGCTTCAACCTTATCAGTTTAGTATCCAATATATCCCAGGCAAATTGAATGTCGGTGCAGATTTCCTCAGTCGGCACCCCTGTGATCAAAATTAGAGTAGTGGCAGACGTGAGGAGTAATTTTACCTATGTGTATCGCTGGTTTTGGAACTTGCCATAGGCATGTTTTCAAGTGGGGAGATGTGTAGTGAAATTGACAGAGATACAACGGTAAAATCCCTCCAAAGATAACATTTAAGGATAAAAACATAATGCGTAGGCTGCTGATGTACATGATCGCCTAGACCGCGGGTCATCATCCTCCATAATAATTGACTTGCTAGACAGGAGGGGAACGGCGGATCAAAAAGAAAAAAAATATGACTGGAAAGGCTAAGGAGACGCAATTGGGGGGGGGGGGGACGGAGAAAAGTCACGTTTCCCAAGTTGACATAAAAAGTAAGCAACTCCACAGAAGGGACCCTAGATATGTTACGCCACAGTCATTTATTGGACGCTTTTGCGATACCAAGCTTTTGATTTGAATGGAGCGGTAAAAACGCAGATGTTAGGAATATTACAAAAATTAAAAAGTAATTTTTTCTTAATATTAATGTTAGGAATATAAAAATTAGCTGGCCGGATGGCCTATTCTGAGCAGTGAACTAAGATGGTCTTAATTTTACAAACGGATAGATAATATTGAAGATAATGACAAAAGACAGTGTAGTTCACATCATCGACAGACTGTGTTGAATAAAAAAGTGTCGCAATTTGCACACAAAAACACGACCTTGGACGCAGGTGTTCAAATTTACTTAGTATGGAGGAGAGGGTTTTTGAGCGGTAGCTGTGTCTAAATATAACTTTTAACGACAAAATTTTGGAGGGGAGAGAAAGGTTGGTTCAAAAACCAAGCACATTTTTTTTAGAAACACAAGTAGAGACGGACAGACTAACAGATAAACATCCATACTTGACTGAAGCATGACTGAAATGACTTTAGTGTAGAAATTTTGAAATTCAAATAACCTAGGCAGTGATTGGCCACAGACAATCATATCATTAGCGCTCAGACGCGAAAGTGGGGCCATTCTTCAATAGTTGTTCAGTGATAGACACAGATTTTAAAGTGTGGTGATTCCATATGAAAGCAAGTGAAATAAATTTTAGGGACGCCATACTATAGCCAGCAGCTCAGCTGAGTTTTGCTAGCAATTCTGTGTTATTTATTCATAATCTGGTAAGATTGAAATTATTTCCTTATATATTTTGAATATTGTTTCATGTTCGAGTGATTTGATACTGCCATATCGAAATCTAGCCTTACAAACAAGTAGGGATTTGCTCTAGACCCCCCGCCCTAGTCAGGGTCTAGGGACCAACAATGTACATAAGCTCCAGCAAGGATTATGCAAGACAGATCAAGTGTTGAGAATAATGATACATATTACCTATCCTCTTTTAGGGCCGAAAACTAATAAACATTTTTCAGGATCTATAGTCTGGGAGGATCTATCTGATGTAAAACCACCATGGTAAATGTGCTGTTTGGTCAGAGAGATCTGACCTGTCTGTATGATGTGGTTGTTGTGTCACTGTTGTGTCCAGACGTGGGTAGAGAATAGATTTTGACACATGGCCCATACTTTGATTGCAGAGCTGCGAGTTTCTGTCGTCAACAAAGCAGGGTCTATTCAGTTGGTGACTTTACTCGAGTGTATCTGTGCAGTATTTGTGACAGAGACCACCATTATTGCCCGCCAGCACGGAGAGGTGGGACCACCTGATTTCAGCACCAGAGCGACAACTACCAGATGAGTGAGCCTCTGGTCTGCTGGACTTTCACCAACGCCCTTTAGTTACTAAGAACCCCATAAAGATTCCCACCATTTTCTGGACACTGTGTAGTCAATATAGACAGGTGTGATGAGGCCACCCCAACAGCACAAACAGTACTATCCTCCCAAGTAGATGAATACTATAACATTTTAATAAAACTAACTAGTATAGTACATATATATGTACACTATTGCATTTATGATATAATATTCTATGCATTTCTTTTCATAATCTCTAAATCCTTTTAAGTTCTGGTCAACCTAAAAAATTGACACAGAACAAAATAAATGTAATATACTTATATCAAAAAATTTTACACACGTGAGTTAGTTCAGTGTATTTTAACATTTATTAATATTATTAGTCTTGTTAATATCTGTGGGTATATTTATAATCCATTACACCACACTACATATCATAACCCTAGACACTTTACGTAGCCACATTCATTAAAAAAAAATTAAGTGTGAGGTCGTAGTGGTAGCAAGAAAGGCCTTCTGACAATTCACCACTACATTTTATCTCAGGAGCCTTCACAGCTGGCCTCATACAATTTACATTTAGTAATAACACCATCATACAATACCATCAAACACCACTACAGAGGCCGACCTCTGTGTAATCTACGTTTTGCTGATGATATTGATCTGATAGCTGGAACAGAATCATAACTTCAAGACCTTACCTCTAGACTGGAGAAAGTAACAAGAACATATGGGATGGAAATTAATATAGAAAAAAGCAAGATATTGGTGAATAGCCATAAGAAAAAAGTTCCGACCAACATTACGTTAAATGGGCAAACGTTAGAAGAAGTTAACACCTTTAAATATCTCGGGTCCACTATATGTAGTGATGGAAGATCAAATAAAGAAATCAAGACAAGACTTGAGATGGCCTCAGCTGCCATGACAAGGTTGAATGTGATCTGGAAAAGTAACATCAGTTTTCCTGTGAAGATCAAATTATACAAATCCCTTGTATTATCTATTCTCTTGTATGGGTGTGAGGGCTGGACACTCACTGCAGATACGGAGCGAAGGATTCAGGCTTTCGAGCATAAATGTTATAGAAGAATTTTGCGCATTTGCTATAAAGAGCACAAAACAAATGTCTATGTTAGAGAGAAGATAAACACCTATGCAGGCCATCAAGAACCACTTTTGTCAATAGTGAAACGTCGAAAGCTTGCCTGGTTTGGGCATGTAACTCGTCATGACTCCCTTTCGAAAACGATCCTCCAGGGAACAGTCGAAGGTAAACGGAGAAGAGGAAGGCAAAGAAAATCCTGGGCTGATAACATCAAAGAATGGGCAGGATACAGCTTCTCCACACTTGTACGCATTGCTGAGAATAGAGAGCAGTGGAGGACCCTGTCTGCTGATGCTTCCACCATGGCACCCCTACGACCCATGACGGGTTATGGGTTGAGATGATGATGATATATAATTATAATAATAAAATTATATAATATAATTATATAATCTTCTTCTTCTTGCGATCGCATCTTTGATGATTACACCGTCAGACGAGTTCTCATGATGAATTCGACTGTTGTTTGAAGTTCCTCTTTAACTCCATATAGCTTTGAGTTTAGTGTTGAGTCATTGGGCCAGTATATCTTTCTTAACTGGTCATACAGAGGACAGTCCTGTAGAACATGCTCAGCAGTTTGTTCGTTTAATCCACATGTGCACAGTGGTGAAGCAGACAATCGTAGCTTGTGCATGTGTTTATTCAGTTTGTTATGCCCTGTCCTGAGTCGAAAAATAGTTGTCTGTCCCTGCCGGTCGAGAGTGTGATAGTCGTCTTTGGGTTGGTTCTGTTCTCTTCTGATAGTCTGGATAGCTCTCTTTTTCTCAAAGTATGTGACTTCATTATCTTCTTGTTCACATTCTCCTCCCTTTTTTGCAAGTTTATCTGCCTTTTCATTTCCGGGTACACCACAATGAGATGGTACCCACTGAAGTATGGTTCTCTTTTTGGCAGCTACCTTGTTTAGTTCATTTCTCAGATGCGGGAGTTTACCACCCTTGAGAGCTTGCAGGACAGACAGTGCATCTGTGAGGATGACTACCTGGTGGCAGTCAGAGTTGGTGTTATAAATCATATTTGCAGCTTGCTCTAGAGCTTGAACCTCAGCTGTATAGTTGGAACAGAATTTACCAGTGGGAATGTGCCTAGTCTCATAGTGGTTGTCAGGATATGAGATAAAGATACCGGCACCTCCATTCCTAACAGCATTAGTTGCTGATCCATCTGTATAGGCATGTATCCATGATTGATCGGGATAGCTTTCTTGGATCATACTCAATGTAGCAGTTCGTTTTTGCAGATCATTATACTCACATCCACTTGTGAGACCACTGACTGTTGTATTAATTTGGAGGGCACTGCTGGCCTGCTCCCATGGTACAGGGTATAGGGTGGGCTTCAGTGGTGTTGTCTTCATGGATAGGTCTTCTTGATGCTGTCTTATAAGTCTTTTTCCCCGATGCACAAAGCTGCTACGCTTTAGACGTCCCAATGCCAGATCATCTAGTCTTGCCTTCATTGGGTGCATTGGCATACTGTTGTACTTTTCCATCTGGATCATGGTTTTTGTGTCTCTTCTATGGGACAATGTCTGTAATCCAGCAACCTTCTGCATCTCTGTTATTGGTGTAGTTTTCATGGCTCCTGTAATGAGCCTGAGAGCTTGATTTTGCACCTTGTCCAAAGACTGCAGATGTGAGTTAGCAGCTGATGACCATGCTGCTGAGCTAAACTCTAAGTGTGGTCTTATTACTCCATTATAAATCTTCTTTAGATTTCGTTCATTTGCTCCCCAGTTGGTACCTGCTAATTTTCTGAGTATGCCTAGTCGTCTTCGGGCCTTTCCTTCTGCATTTTCAATATGCTTATTCCATGTAAGCCTTTGGTCAAATGTCACCCCAAGATAGGTGGGGTAGCTTTCTTCCTTGATCACGGTTGTCCCTAGGTGTATGTTAGCTGATTTGTCCTTGGGGGCGAGGTGAGAACAGTGTTGTGGAGGTTTTGTCTGTGTTTATTGTGATAAGCCATTTCTCTGCCCATGACACTAGCATGTCTGCTGCCCGCTGCATTCTATAATTTGCTGTGGTGACATTTTCATCAGCGCACCAGAGTACTAGGTCATCTGCATATAAGGCAGCTTTAACTCCTGCAGGGAGATCTTTCACCAGGTCATTGATGTAAACAAGGAAGAGTGTTGGGGAAATTACTCCTCCTTGAGGTACCCCCTGATGGAGCAACACTTTTCTGCTCTGCAGACCGTCAAGAGTGACTCTAGTTCTCCTGTTATGCAAGTATGACTGGATCCATTTCATCATGTTGCCTTGGATTCCACTTCTCCTAAGTTTTGCAATGAGGCCATCTTTCCACACCTTGTCAAAGGCCTGCTTGAAGTCGACCCAGATCGTTAGGACCTTTTTCTTCTCCTGGAAGGCATCTTCTATTGCTTGAGACAAGTAAGTAACTTGGTCTTCTATACTGTAGCATTCTCTAAATCCAGCTTGTTCCGGCACCAGGATCTGCTCAGACTCTAAATACCATTTCAATCTGTGGTTGACTATTCGCTCCATAGTCTTCCCAACACAGCTTGTGAGACTGATTGGCCGGTAACTTGCAGCCTCGGTCTTACATTTCCCTTTCTTTAGTATGGGTATTGTGATGGCTTCTCTCCATACTTGGGGTACCGTTCCTTTCAACCAGCTGTGGTTGAATATCTCAAGCAGTTTTGTCTTTGCTGCTGAGCTCAGATTTACTAGCATTTCGTTGCTGATTTTGTCTGGGCCGGGTGACTTTTGAAACTTAAGCTTGGAAATAGCCTTCTGTAGTTCTCCTAGTGTGATGGGTTCCCTCATTGGGGCAGGAGTATCTGTCTGTCCCATGGTTGCCAGTATTTCTTTTCTTATCTCTCTCTGATGGTCTATGTTAATGGGTAAGTTGCTTTCTGAACTGTATCTTCTAGCAAACAAGTCTGCAGCTTGTTTTCCTCTGAAAAGTTTGCCACCTTCATCCAATGTGATAGTCTGCCTTGGTGAGGAATGCTCTTCATTTAGAGACTTGACTAATCTCCAAAGTTTCCTGCCGTCTTTCTCAAGGTTCAGCGATGCCGTTTTAGTTCTCCAGCTTTTCCGCTTTTCTTCTAGCTTTGTTCTCTGAAACTCTGCTACAGCCTTTTTCCATTTGTTGTGAGTTTCAAGTGAAGGCTGAGACTCTGCGTCCTTTCTAGCCTTGTCCATAGCTTCCTGACGTTCTTGGAGTGTGCTGGACCAGTATGGTATGTAGTTACGCCGGCATCCTTTGGGAATGGTTTCTTTTGCAGCTTGTAGTATGCATCTGTTGAAGTCTTTTACCACTTCATTAATGTCTCTGTTCTGTACCTTGAGGGTAGACAGCAGCGTGTTCACCTGATGCCTGAATAAACCCCAGTTGGCTTTTTTGTAGTTCCATCTTGTAATGGCTGGGCCTGTACTGAGAGTTGCACTCTGGACAGTAAGAAAGATTGGGCGATGGTCGCTTCCCCCTAGTTGGTCTCCTACTTCTCTACTAATAGATCCAGCTATATCTGGTGTGGAGAAGGCAAGATCTGGTGTTGAGGTTGTGTGCCATCCTCTGGAGTAGAAGGTAGGAGTATCTGTGGCATTATTGACTAGGATTAGGGAGTGATCATCTTGCCAAGTTTCAACCTCTTCACCTCTGTGATCCAGATGGTTATAGCCCCAGCTCTGGGAGTGGCTATTAAAGTCTCCAACTGCTATAAAGTTGGTGGCTGGTACCTGTATAGAGCTGAGACTCAGGGGTTTGTTGTTCGGACAGTAATAGTTCAGGAGTTCTATTTCCATCTTGTCTACCTTTATCTGCAGCAGCTGATATTCTGCTCCATCCATGAAGGTTTTCCTTTCGTGTGCAGGAATGTTATTCCTTACAAGAGTAAGTACTCCTCCTTTTCGTCTATCTTGTCTGTCGGATCTGAAGCATTGATATCCCCTTATTTTAAAGGTTTGATCTGCTTTCAAGTGAGTCTCTTGGATACAGCAAACACTGACTTGCTTCTCATACAAGATGTTTTCCAGCTCTGTCTTTTTGCTGTATCCAGCCTGCTTGCTGTTCACTCCCTCTGCATTCCAGTGCATCATGACAAGTGGCACTCTGGGTTTCTCTTTTTCTGTTTTGTTTTGGTCAGTAGTTCTCCTCCGCCGTCTGTTGACTCCACAAGACGGTCTAGAGGGTCCTCCAGTAGCTGAGGGTGGGCTCTGTCGAGGCTCAGAGCCCGGCACTGCACCTGCCTGGTGGAGCTCCACAGGGCGAGCACCAGAACGAGATTTATTTGACGGTGTACTCTC